>JAUTBT010000868.1:0-10990 GCA_032361225.1 Lepetodrilus schrolli | reverse complement strand
ATTCCAAGACACGAGGGTGAGATTCTATTTATCACCAAATATCATTTTAAAGTCATTAAAGAAGAAAAATGACACATAAATATTTTACCGTGCTGTGCATTTGCACTGTGACATCATAGCAATGCTACATCACAGTTGTAGTGATGACATCACAATGGTTGAACGATGAAATAAACAATGAAATAAACCAAGAATTGGGTCAAACGATAACTACTGCTGTAGATATCGCTTGCTATTTGTAAGCGATGTCTACTGCGAAAAGACAGTATTGGGTGATAAATATTGATATAGGGTGGGGAACTAAATGGTGCAACAAATCGTCATAAATACATTCAAGGGGGACCATTTAAAAGTATAAACTTTAGAATTACGACTGTATGAACTCGCCCAACTAGTCCATACAGTCTGGGAACAAAGGTAATCCTCCACTCTCACGGGAACACGCTCTATATTCACCCAAACGCCTTGCCATTTTGTTAACACACAGATAGAATTAAATGTTTCCAAATTGACATATCATTACATAACGAGATTTCGAGCCATTCGGGAGCTATCGTAACCGATCGGCACTTTCCGGAGATACCCTCAGAACACTTCAGTAAGCATCCCGGTACCCAGTGGCTTCATTTGCATTACATCCCTGGCATTGGCTGTCGAATGGAATCGCTTAACATCCATTCAAGATGACGGACTTGGTAAGCTTCAAATAGTGTACCATTACAAACCGGCCTGATATCGCGTTGCTATTAGTGAGACCCTGGCCACTGTATCGGATATTTATACATAATAACTGTATAGATATAGCGAATTGTGGATTTGGACATCTCATCACCTTATTTACATGTCAGCATGCAGTATTTTAGGCAGCGAGTTTGCAATAGTAACCTATCTTCGATGTAAACATTGCGTACGCTTGATACAACCAGGCCTGATATGGTGTTATTAAAGACACAAAACACCCACAAATCGGTAAAGTTAGAAGATCTTTATGTATAATAATTTTATGGATATGGCGAATGTCATTGCTTTCTTTATATAGTATTTTAGATAGGCAGCGAGTTTGCAATAGTCACTTATCTTCGTGGTAAACTAAACAAAACACCCACAAATCAGTATAGTTAGAAGATCTTAACTGAGCATTTAATAATTAATTGTATCCATTGCTATATGCTATTTTTGTCATACCAATAAAATACAATATATAGTGTTATGTTCAATATGATGCCACATGCAATTATGACCTTTCTTCTCATCTTTTCTTTTTCAGGATGATGCAGTAGCTGCCTCGCTTTAAAAAATATAATTTAGACCATGGTTCGGACATTCAATCGCTAAAGGAATTACAATTTGACATCAAACATTTATTGAACAAAGAACACTGTATTGGCATGTTACCTACTGGATATGGCAAATCTCTAATTTACGAAATTCTTCCAAGTGTTCTTCACCATATCTACAAGAAACCAGCATTTGTTTTAATTGTTATTCCACTAAATGTTATTATGCAGCAACAAGTCAACAAGTTAGGGAGTGAGGCCATCGTGCCGTGAGCCAAGTCAGATCTGACGTGTACTAACATTACTTCCATGTTCACGCACCCTGAACATATACTTGACAAGAGGTGTGTGTATGACGTGTTACTGCAGGACTATTTCCAGCATGATGTGAAGAGCTTTGTTGGAATTGACGAAGTCCATTGCGTATTGGAATGGGGTCACCATTTCCGACCGTTGTTCTTGAAATTGAATAAACCGACGCCATCTTGCAGCTATTTTTTTTATTATTAGCATCTTTCAGCTATTTTTAGCAATATAGCGTCCGTTGAAAAACGCGATGGTGACGAATATCATAAAATACTATGTGAAAAAAAAACTTTCCTTAGAAAATAACCATGGAGACATGAAGTATAATGGTTGATGAATCCAATCCTAGCTGGATTTCCTTCTGCCACGTGTATTTTTGTCACACGTAGTGATTAACCCATCGCAACTGGATCGGATGCGTACTTTTGTTGATGCACACTACTGCGATCCTCTGTAGCTAAAGGGTTTCATATAGATAGTAAAATAGTAAACGGGGCACCTTGTAGCTACATAACTGCAGCTAGTGGAAGACATGAGCCTTGTAACATGGACAAGAGTGTATATATGTTATAGCAACAAACATTAATTCATGGAACCTGCAGTTTATACTTTACCAATGTTATATAACAATTCCATATTGTATTATGTTGTAATGTAATCGTATCATATTCACCCTACTCTCCGAATGTATTGGAGGTCGCCCTACTCTCCGAATGTATTGGAGGAAATAAAGTCTATCTATCTATCTATCTATCTATCTATCTATTGCATCTCTGAGCAGAACATGGCCCTGGATACCCTCGAATCGAATATCTTGGTTGGATTGACTAGCATCATATTCGCTACATTGATACAAGTTTATTCTTGACATTTGAATACATTAAACGTAGCATCCGTAACAGGCTTACTGTTATGATTGATCATTTATAAAGAATTTGTTTCACACATTATATTCCCAAACCAACATACTAATTAAAGGTGGCGAATTGGCACACATTCGTCGTCTTCTTTTTCTTAGTGATAATATATATATGATATATATATATATGCTTAAACCGAACAATGATATTTTACAAGTGCTTCAATATTACCGAGTAATAACGAAATCGGCTGAACGCTATACTGTCGGAAATAACCGATGATATTTAGGGAAATCCCCATCAGAAGCGTGACGTGTTTAGGACTAGGTTCTGGTAGATAATGTTAAATCAGTAAGTATATAATAGAACCTATAAATATTGAACCTATAAATACTGTATTTCTGTATTTCATATTCAAGATGTTATGCAGATTATATGTAATTGTAAGCGCTATACTATTATTAGCATAGGATTAGCATAGGGTCATATTTTACGTTTCCGGATATGTCCTGAGTCTTACTTTCACTTTGTTTTAGATACCAAACGCATCTCAGAAACGACATTTTACATTTGACTATTGTATTATGTTTCTTAAATGCTTCTACCTGTATTATATGCCCCGTTTCGTGGTTTTTCACCGCTATAAGTATAACAGTGTCTGGAGTACTTTAAATTAAAAGGTAATATAAAGTTCTGGGGTCCATTGCATAGAATGTGTAACTACAATGTGTAACTACAATGTGTAACTACAATGTGTAACTACAGTTACAATGTGTAACTACAATGTGTAAGTAACATTTTCGGAACTAAGTACTAACATAAGTCTGGTCATATCAACAACTTTTATCACTACAATGGTTTTAGCTAAACATGTTTTCAAGTATTGTTGCAATAAAAGTGTTTTATGCAATGGAGTTACACTTGTAGTGGGTCCTGAAATTTTTACTTAGAATCAATTGTAGCTACAACTGTTCTCTTTCAAAATATTAGATTTTGTTATCTTCTCATTAAGGTATACAATCACGTTTTGTTGACATATTTCTTGGTCAAACGTATTTGACCTGAAATTATGTATCCTCCGATAACTGGTTTTCTGTATAATACGCTTTCCGAAATAAATAAAACAAAATCTAAAATTGTTGTTCCTACCGTATTATTACGCATTTATCCCATGAAAAAACAACGATTTGATTGAAAACAAAACACTAAGTGAAAAGCATGACCAAAGTTTGGCTGCATACCTCATTTCACATAACAGAATCACAGTCACCTGTTTTCAATCATTCTGATAGGTTTGCACCCATCACAGAGATTTCTTGGTTTGGCAGAACTGGCTTTTCTCTGATCACGAGTATCACCAATCATTGGTCCGTAAGTACAGGGCATTCTGTATTTGTGATTTACAATGATGGCCAAGAGCAGTGGGAGCATATTTGATCACCCATTACTATGTCTGTGCAGTAAATATCGCTTGTGAGAGATCAGAGATATCTACAGGCGATATCTACTTTTGTAGATATCGTTTGACCCAATTAGTGGTTAATTTGATTGTTCTACCATTGTGATGTCATTGCTGTAGATATCGCTTGACCCAATTATTTGATTGTTCTACCACTGTGATATCACCACTACCATTGTCATAGCATTGCTACGAAGTCATAGTGCAAATGCACAGAAGCCTAAACATTGATTTCACAGTTAAATCTTTATGATGTGTCATTTTTCTTCTTTAATGACTTAAAAATGGTATTGGGTGATAAATAGAATCTCACCCTCATGTCTTGGAATATATGTCCTCAAATATATCAACATTCTTCGATGAAAGTTATTGAATGCTAGTACTTGGCAAAGCCTCAGATTTAATAACTTTCATGACTCGTGTTGATTTGGGTGAGATTCACACTCGGCCATATCACACTCAGCTACATTTGGATGTTTTCTTTACAGTACTATTTTTGTGGCCATGTTCAAGGATTGCATGTCAAAGTATATTTTGTACACACAATTTAATTGAGTCCACTTTTGTTTAGCTGATGATGGATTGAGGTGCATGATTCTGTGATGCGAGACTGACAGTTTGGCAGCATGGAGACAGTCCACAAGGAGGCTCTAAGGAAGAGTCGAGTGTTCCTAGTAACCAACATCATTCCAGATGCACTGTGGGACTACCTTGTGAGTCGAGGGGTCTTCACAGACTTGATGTTGGAGTATATAAAGGTAATGAGACTCTGCTTCAATACTACACAACCACGGCTAGATTCAGTGTTTAACTTTGTTTGTGGACATAACTCACACTGGGAATGTCTTTTTTCATTATTCCCTAACATGTCATCAGCATGGTGCTGAGCATTAAAGGGGTTAAAGCAAGGACTGGTCTGAGTGGGGTATCAGTGTTATATCTGCGGCATGATATTCCAGTGAGCTAGCACTGTCATAACTCCTGTAAACCCAGACTAGCAACCAACCAAATCTACATCAGTTTATATATGCAGGTGGTAATGTAACCACTCTTCCAATCACCTGTTTTATAGTATGTAAAGTATATTATTAACTTGGTGCCAGCTTGAGCATCCTTTCAGTTCATTGGTGGCCGTATAAAATGATTTCAGTGCAAGACGCCCAGAAGTGAACAAGTCCGCTGCCTCTTGTCCGACCTGAGCAGACGCCATCCTGGCGCGTACCAATCCTTTCTTGATTGTCTGAGAGACACCGAACAGCTCCATTGTATGAACGAGATTATGAAGAATGAGATGATTGTTAGAAAAGAAAAAGGACTTAGTGTTTTTGCTCAAGAGACATTGGAATGTAATCCAGACATACCAGCGATTGGAGGGCCCAGCGGTTCTTCCAGCCAGCCATCGGCCCCTGATATGGATGTTGACATGCCTCCTGATATCCAACGTCCTTCAAGTATGTTTGTTGCTTCCATATCAATCTTTTCGTATGTTTGTTTAAAAATGTTCTGTATCATAAATATTATTTATCACATGATATAGAGTCTGGGCAGGGTGGGTGGTAGTGCAGTGGTAGAACAGTTGGACTTCGGAGCCAAAGGTTCCAGGTTCAAATCAAGTCTGGGAGTGAAATAAACACATGCCATAAATAGAGAATTTCACCCTCGTGTGTTTTGATATTGTTGTTGTCCTACTTGTTGATAGAAGTAATATTAATTCTGGGCAAAGCCTCATAGTATGTTACTTTTATCAATGAGTAGTGCAAGCCAATTATTTACATTACTTTTATCAATGAGTAGGACAAGCCAATTAGTTACATGCCAATTAGTTATGAGTAGGACAAGCCAATTATTTACGTTACTTTTATCAATGAGTAGGACAAGCCAATTATTTACATTACTTTTATCAATGAGTAGGACAAGCCAATTAGTTACATTACTTTTATCAATGAGTAGGACAAGCCAATTAGTTATGAGTAGGACAAGCCAATTAGTTACATTACTTTTATCAATGAGTAGGATAACAATTATATCAAAACACATGAGGATGAGATTCTATTTATCACCAACTATAATTTTAACTGGGAAGTCAATGAATAAACTGATGTACATTTTCAATATGATGTCATAAACACTTGAAGTATCTCCAATTTTAACTACTACTAGTATATACACACACCTAAAATAAAAGAAACTCATCAATTACTTAAAGTGACTCAAACACAAAGTTCATGTTACAATAACGTAATGATGATACTACCCCACAGATAGTGATTAATTTTCTCAGAAATGATCTCTTATCGATAACTCAGCTCATTTTCCGGGCAGTCAGACCGTGAAATGTCGATTCTTTTCTGACAACACTTTGCGCAGTACATGTGAGATCACCGTCAGTAAGTTGCATGTGCAAACATGTACAAAAAACATTTAACCACGTAGTAATTAGGCCTGTCACGAAACATTAGATACCCTCTGATCTCTATAATTAGTAATGTTGTAGAGATATCGCAAAGCATATTATATGTTCACGTGCTATGAGTTTTAACTATCTGATTCACCCAAAGTGTTAAGGCACTCTATTTAATATAAGGTGACAGTCCCAATGTCCAAATCTTCTTTTGAATGATTGTTCTGATGATCCTGTTGTTTCACTTACCAGTCGAATTTTAACAGAAAGGGAAATGAGTGGTATAACAGGGTCTGACTGTGTGTGTGTATATCTGTGTGTGTATATGTATGCTGAATTTAGCGACTAATTTGGGAGCCATGGCGACCTAATTTTTCATTTGGTGACCAGTATTTCACTTATTTTAAGTGTTTCTTGATCTGCAGGAGCCAAATGGCTTCTTGGAAAATGTTGTAACTTTGAGGCCTGTAGTTGTCGTGGGTTCTGGTCCATGACTATGAGATCAGTGGAATAACTATGAGATCAGTGGAATAACTATGAGATCAGTGGAATACTGTGGAATACTGTGGAATCAAACCCAAAGTCAGACCCTGCACCCTCTCACTAAATACAGCTTTTGTTTTCTTTACATCAGCTGTTCTGGCAAGTCATCCACAAACGATGGACTACTGGTCCTACATAGACAGAAACCCAGAGGATGTAAGTTACAAATCACTGTTGCAGTATTTAAAGTGACTCAAACAACAAATTCATGTTGTATAAACCTAAAAAAATTATGTCCCTATACCATGTACAGTGATTGATTTCCTTCCAAATAATCTGTTACCAGTATCGATAAATCAGCTCATTTTCGGGGCAGTCTGCTAGGTGACTGCATGAGTGTGTGATCTCTCAACCGTCTGACTGTGGACCAATCACAGCGTACTATTCTAACGACATGACTAACATAAACACTGTTTTGAAAACAAATGTTTATCATTGGCTGTTAAAAGGATTTATTTCAATGGGTTTTCATTCATGATACCGTAATTACCGTAATAATTTGAACAAGAGAAAATAATTACATTTGTAGCTG
Source organism: Lepetodrilus schrolli (assembly GCA_032361225.1). Taxonomy (NCBI): domain Eukaryota; kingdom Metazoa; phylum Mollusca; class Gastropoda; order Lepetellida; family Lepetodrilidae; genus Lepetodrilus; species Lepetodrilus schrolli. Next base: position 3,612 of record JAUTBT010000868.1, on the reverse strand, counting down.
TTCAAATTATGAAAAAAATATGCAAATTTTAAATTATCTGTGTTTATATAGTTAGGGACAACCAAATTAAAGTACAAAATATGTTGTAAATGAAATGGTAAATAAATGAAGGATTTAAATTTTTATTTAAAAAAAATCTTTTACATTGTTTTGAAAATAAAATACAATCGGTCATTTTTGTATCTTTAGCGTCCGAATCTTCTTTTTTTTTTTGGGGGGGGGGATTAATTTAGGTGTTCAAACTATTAGAGGGTTCAAATTATTAGGGTAATTACAGTAGCTCAGATTCTTACAAATATAGCTTTATATTATTACATATGAGTAATAATAACGGGTATAGGTAAAATCACCGCTGTGTGCAAGTCCTTTTGTTACATCATATGAAAACGTCTCACTAGCAACAGTGCAATAATGTTCACAAAATTTGGTCTACAGATATTTTTGTGGTTTATGTTCATTGGAATATTTTATATCAAAGTCTATGCCGTATCGATTTTCATAAACATAATCTTGATTAGCAAGTTATAGCTCTGATTAGGCGTCACGGGTAGTCTGTCATTGAGACTTAGTCACTATAGTATTGATGATAAATTACATGAATTGCCATTGTCGCATAATATCAGCCTACCGTGTGTGTGTCACACAATGGACTATGAAAAGATGGTGATGAGGATATGGCACATTATAGTGTCAGTAAATGATCTTGAGATTTAACACATGCACGTTATATATACTATGTCTTTTCTCAATTACTACTGTGTACAGACAGATTCTGTTTGTGAATGTTGGCAGGTGTACCGTATGGAATCAAGGCCCCGAGGAATAACCTACATCATCAACAATCATAAGTTCCAGCATCTGCCTGACAGGCCTGGGTCTGAAAAGGATGAAACATCAATCCGAGAACTGTTTACTGAATATCTAAACTTCTCTGTGTACTTTGATAGAGACCTGACTGCCCAGGTATTTACTATTAAGTTAAACATTTGTTCTGGCAGTAAGCGTTGTATTACCTTCTTTGTATGGGTTGTCGGCTCCGTGGCGTAATGGTTAGAACGTCGGCTCGGAGAAAGTGGCTTTAAACCCCAAATCAACCAACCAACCAATTTGTATGGTTTAATATAGCAAGTTGTTCATGCCATATTTATTATAGGTTATTACATATATTCACTTGGCATATGTATCATCAATTTTGTGATGCTAAAAATACTTTCCTTGATCTACTGTCGGGTGAATTCTATGTTATCCCTCTTAGAGTATTTGAAACTGTTTACAATGGCAGTGCGTAATTGACATCTCACAGCTGGCAGCCAATCAAAGGTGTTCTGAACAAAAACATGATTTTATTACAGAAGAGTTCCTCACTGCATATTAACATATTTATATTAATACAGTATGTCTAGCTGATATCCTGGCATGTCTTTCAAGCACTTAATACTTAATAAGTGGTGTACATGTATGGATAATTTTGAATTAAATGGCCATGCAGAAGATCACGTGACCATTACATGGACACCACATTCACATGAGAATATGTCTATCATTCATGGCACACAGAAAATTGAAAAAAAGAATTGTTCATTGGGTCGGGTCACCCACAAATCTTTCTGAATTAGCCGCACTCTGCAAATCTTGGTGCTAGAGGCCCCAATACCTAGGTTCAGTACTAGATCGATTTGAAAGTATAATTAGTCCAAATTTAGTTTATTATTTTTGCTATATATATATATACATATACATGTATATTTATTTAATGGTATATAACATTAAATATCAATTGTAATTTATAGTTAACATTTAAGAACCGCTCACTAATATTTTCAAAAATGCAATGACTTCACAATGGATAACAGAAAATTGTGTTCAGCAAAGTATGAATAAGATATTTTAGGTCACCTGAGCCAATCAGATTGCTGGGAATCAGGTCTGGATCCAGGGAATAGACCGCAAGTCCCAGGTCTGGGGAATAGACCCCATCTCCTCTTTTGTAAAATAACACAATAACCCAAAATCACTTACATTTCAAATGCTCGTATTATCCTCCAATACTTCCTCCAGACCATGTATATTTCAGGATATGAACAGGAAGTTGTTCGAATTTTCGATGTTTGTGGATCTGGGTAGGGTGGATTGCTGTGTGGTGGTCATCTTGACCCATGGCAGCAGTCAGCGGATGTACGGAGTGGACACCACAGGTGACGACGATTGCTTCATCACGGATGCTGACCTGAAGAAATACCTCGGAAACCAAAATTGTAGTCTGCTGCAAGGGAAACCCAAGCTTTTCCTTATTCAAGCTTGTAGAGGAAGTATGGCTATTTTTATACGATCCTTGTTATGGCCCTGTCACACATTGGCGATCAACCTGAACGATTGAGAAACGCACGGAAAATATTGGATACGCTGGCGATCTCACCATCCAGAACGTGTGGATAACGAGTGCCTAGCATTCATCAGCACATGAGTAGCGCATCAGTAGCGCTTGTCGACTGAAGAACGCATTTAATCAACGTTAGCTATGCGTCGAATGCGCTACCTGGTCGTCAAATGCGTTAGAGTGTCGTTAGGCAGTCGTCAAGAGGGTCGTTCATCAATGCGATGGGGGACGCTAGAGGAGGAACACTAAGGTAACGCTAGCCTTCCATCCCGCCTGTGGCCAGTGTCCGTCAACGACTTGCTAACGATTCCCTAGCACGTACGACGACTGACTAACGACCACCCAGCGCTCAGCTAGCGTGTGCCCTTATACGCTGGTGTGCGTTGAACGTTTTGTGTCTGTTCAAAACTCTCGAGGTTCACCAACGTTCACCGACGATTAGCAACAATTGCACAACGCGTTTGGTGATAGCCAATTTTTTCCATGCATTACGCTTGCATTTGCGCTGATCGCCAAGGTGTGACAGGGCCATTAGTGTTGTATGTTCCACATTAACTATCTTATAACATGTACTTCTGTATAATGGAAATGTTTCACGGTACAAAATTGTTGTGGTTCAAGACTAAGAGCTTTCGTGGATTTTTGTTTTTGAGGATGTGTGATTTCATTAAAAAAAATATAAATACAAAATAACAACTTAAAAAATATATTTATATCAGGCAACATAAAGTTGTAGCAGTGTCACGAGGGGATATGGTATGTGTTATTATGCGGCGTATTGATAAATCCATTAAAACACATGTATCCTAAGTGATACTACTACAACAAATTTATCTTGCCGACATGTTTCAAATTGAATAAATCGATTTAAATAATTTATTGAAATGCATACTCGGTTATATTGACATAGTTAAACCGGTGAAAGTCGCAGATGGGATGGCTTTTCAATGTCATGATAAGCATGCGACACAGCATGGTCACATGGTGGGTGGGGTATAAGGTTTTTATCCTCCGACTGAGAAATGTAGTTCCCTCTCAGCTGCTCAAGAAATGTAGTTCCCTCTCAGCTGCTCAAGAAATGTAGTTCCCTCTCAGCTGCTCAAGAAATGTAGTTCCCTCTCAGCTGCTCAAGAAATGTAGTTCCCTCTCAGCTGCTCAAGAAATGTAGTTCCCTCTCAGCTGCTCAAGAAATGTAGTTCCCTCTCAGCTGCTCAAGAAATGTAGTTCCCTCTCAG
>JAUTBT010000866.1:0-10993 GCA_032361225.1 Lepetodrilus schrolli | reverse complement strand
AATAAACATTTTTAGATGGAAACCTTCTTATTTAATTATTTACAAACATGCACTACATTCAATACATGAATTATTTTAAATGAAGTAAAACGATATTTGTCATATTTTATGAGTTAAGCGATATCTATACAATAATAATCTATTTCCAATTAATCTGTTTCCAACTAATCTGGAACAGTTCATTACAATGACTGGGGTAACAGCATGCATATCGGAAAGACCGTTGAACCATATCTGTTGTTGTTTTAGTAGTTCGACCAATTGGGAATTCGACCAAATGGGAGTAAACCACACGTACATGTCGATAATCATAATCTGTTACATACACGCTTTACTTCCACGAGTAGCGAAAACAATGAGAGAGAGAGAGAGAGAGAGAGAGAGAGAGAGAGAGAGAGTGTAAGAGAGAGAGGGAGAGAGAGAGGGAGAGAGAGAGAATGAATTTATGAAATGCATATACCCTGCCAATTCCAAAATTCCAATAATCATAATCTGTTACATACATGCGAAAGCAATGAGAGAGAGAGAGAGAGAGAGAGAGAGAGAGAGAGAGAGAGAGAGAGAGAGAGAGAGAGAGAAATATGGGAGTAGCATCAAAGCCAGAATCGGCTGTAAAATATCCAACTGTAAAATATATTCACAGTTGGGAAGTGTAGGTCCTAATTTTCGTGGCAACAAACATTACATTCAAAACTTAACCTGCGACGAACCACTGGTTTTGTATTTTTAGATTTATGCGCCATAGTGTCATCATACTTGTAGCATGGCTTGACCCAAATGTTATAATTCAAAATGTTCATACATATAGACTAATAGTACATCAATTGGTCTACTCTTTAGTGGGAATAAAATTTGTGACGTCGCGCAGCGTGGAAGATGCTGATTGAATGGTATATATAATAATGGAGAAGTGACGCTTGAGATTCTCCGTAATCTCGCGAGACTGTGGATTTTGTTTGAGTTGAAATAGAAGATCCACCAATCCTGGAAAGCTGCTGCCATGATAAGAGTTCGTGGTACTTTCCGCAAAAATTATATGCCTGAAAAATAATAGAAGAATATATATACAGTTAATTAATTTTATTTTTATTATTATTTTAAAAGAAATTATAACTTAGGGTTTAGAGACGCTTTCAGGATTCGTTCATTTATATCACGACTTGTCACTTCAGGACAGGAAACCTGCAACATGTTAGCGCTGAATGTTGACAGACCAAGGCTGGTACTGACAGGCCAAGGATCATCCATAACTGCATTGCCACGGTACAGACTGCGGCATCCTATCGAAAGGTAACTTTCGCGAACATTGATGCCTGGCTGCCAGGACGAGTTTTCAAGCCGGGGCTTCTTTGTGTCGAAGTCCAAACGTTCTCATGATCATTGCACTACTACCCGCCTCAGTTAATTAATTATTGACTGATTCTTGGAACTCGGCATCCGACTTAGCAGTGACGGGTGTTAACAAGGCATAATGCTCTTGTTTCGAGGATTGGTACACGGTAGATATAGAATAGATGTTTTGTCTTATGCATAAGAGAAACATCATTACCAGCGGGATATGAGAGACATATACTCTGGACATAGCATTAAGCTTATAAGGTATAGAGATGTGTGTTTAATACGTATTGTGTATGTAACATGTGGTGTACCACACCGTGTTGATACTATTTCTATCTAATAAATAATCTGCTGGCAATATACATGCGCATGCAGTAATTACTTTTTCAGAGGTCTGTTTGGCAGCCCTTCCGAGTCTAGGAATGCTCGTTCAAGCAACATCAGCTGGTCGTTTACACGTCTGGTTACAACTGGGCTGAAATAAAATATATTTGATTACTACTTTTCAATTCGTTCCTGGTGGATGCTTCATTTTAACATGTTCGCGAACGGAGCGGGTTGGTTTTATAAATCAATGTTTACATCATTTCATGCTATAGCAAGAGCACGCCATGAGTTACTCCAGGACTGCAGTACGACCCCTTCGTGAAATGCAGGCCTGAAGGTTTCAGCTCTAATTGAGTCTCTAGAGGAATGCATGCGATGTTTTAATACATACTAATATGCATGTTATCAACATTTTGTTATCCGTGGTATACGGGCATTACCCAAGCACAAGTTTGTTGAGGCTCACTTCTCCAAGCATTACTGCAGTGGAAAACCACCGAGACGTAACCACCAAATCGAACAAAAAGGAAAGAAATTTGAATGGTGCGTCATAAAATATCGTTAAATGATAAATACATACTCCTTCCGATTTATAGTCTCGATCCTTTCCTCAAATGATGTCGCCGCCGTTGTGAAATTAGCAATTGCTTGAGAAAGTATATCTGAAACATACATCGTGAATAATGACCAATTATTGGTCATTGCAATGAACAAATGATGTAATTCCGCATTACCAACCGCAATCGATAGTAGAATACCCCACACTGGAGCACAGGCTGAACAAACTATTGGTGCCACTTGAGGCAAGAGGCGTACTTCCAAAATCCCCCTCTTTACCCAGCAGAGAATGGATACCCGATAGGATGTCATGGTCATGTGAATGATAACCTTGTAGCGCCTTGAACGGCAGCTTGGGTTGTATACTCCCAAGGGAGTTGAGAAAGAAAATATGATCACACTGATCCATTGACCATGTAACGTTCACTATGGATTTGGCGCAATATAAATATGCAATATATTAGTAGTAGTAGTAAGAGGAGTAGTAATTGTAGTAGTAGTAGTAGTAGTAATAGTAGTAGTAGTAATAGTAGTAGTAGTAGTAATAGTAGTAGTAGTAGTAGTAGTAGTACTGCTGCTGTTATGATGTCATGGTAATTCCAAGCACCATATCCGGTCCTACCGAGAGAAAAAAAACGGTTTGAGCTTCTGAACTTAACTCGACTCTCGTATAACCATTACACAGACGAACGTTAAAAGCATAAACACCGTACATAAAAAAATGAAAATGTGATCATGCGATGCCCTGTAGCAATTAAAAGTCGAAAGAACTGTATATGTCTTAGGACATGTGTTCTAGGAATCTTATACGAAGCTAAAACGAAATCGCTAACCTGATTACTCATTACATAAAGCGTTATGTCGACACTACTGTAGCCGAGGGGGCAATGAACTTTTATGGGAATGGCAAGACTTGGGGGACTTGGCAGCTGTAAACTAGAAATAAAGACACATTTCAATACTGACATTAGCTGGATTTAAGTGTACAGTACAATAGAGAAACTGCGTTGAAATAACTCTTCGGAAAGCTTTGCGTGAAAACGTTAATTGTAACCTATACGGATTTGTTGACAATAATATTCAGTTTATCAGTTATTGAATACTGTGGTTGTCCAAACTAAGGAAGGAATGTTAGATTATGTCCACCTGTCACTTTTGAACGATGTTCTTTTGATATTTTACAACAGTGGATATATTATTTGGTATCTTTCACACCCATGTGGTATTTACTGTTGTGATGGTCACATTGCCTACATAGTGTCCCTTACAAAATAATATCTGGATGAAGTGATATCTTTCTTTCTTACCGTATTTTTCTTATATTGTTCTTCCAGATCGTTAGAGTTACATGTCACGGTGTAGTATTGTTTCTCTGGTTTGCTACACTCTATTGTGTCATACCTCTGTGTTAGATATATGTGTCACACTACTATGTCAGACCCCTTTTGACACTCCGGTGTCAACCACCTAGAATTTGAATTGTGTCGCACCCCTGTGCCAAGTTCCTGTCTGCGATCTCTTGTTGTATTCTGATTACCTAGTTGGTCGTGGAATAAAGAATAACGGACGAGAATGATTTATCTAACAATCATCTGACCATTTTGGCTTTCTTTAAACAGACTTCTGGGTTTGAATGGTTGAGGATAATGTTAGGCACGTGGCCTTTGTAGGACTTCTGAAGATCAATGAATACAATTGTTTATTATCGAATATTTCACCGTGCACATTTTCGGAATCCGATTTATCAATCAAAAGTCCTCATCGGCCTGCCAGGCCGCCCGAACAAGGACGGGTATTTCTAAGATTGTAGTCATTTGTTGTCGCCCAGTTTGCCATTGAAATAGGCAGTGACCGTGGGGATAATTGGTATGCAAATAAACATCATGTTGTCGATATTAGCATTGCCAGGTCACTGAATCTTATGGGAATATCTCACACGCTGGCATTGATACCTACTCAGAATATGTATGTATGTATTATCTCCATGTCACTGCATTTGTGTATTATCTCCATGTCACTGCACGTGATTGCTAGGATATGAGAATACAATTATTTTCTGTTCTTTTTTTTTTGTTCAGAATTCGAGTTTCAGAGTTGTATAATGCTTTGTGAATATCTTAGGTCAGCACATAATTTTATTTCTATAGTATTTGCTTACACGCAGTATGCGTGTATATTTGCATATTAAAACGAAATATTATACTGAATTTATTCAGATGCATAAAAAAAATATGCACGACACATGTTAAGGGATATTAGTACGCTATGATCAGAGAATAATTTGGTCTTGTGGGTTTGCATACACAATAGCATATGACATAAACTGTGTGCACACTGTATGCACATACTCAGTCATAGCCACACCCTTTAATCCACCTACATATACCTACACACACCCCTGCACGCATATCCCGTGCCACCATTTACATATACCTCCCACGTGGTCCTAAACTCCACACACCTCCCACGTGGTCCTAACTCCACACACCGCCCTTATTGTCCTAGACTACATGCATCGCTTGCATGTCTAAATTCTGTTCGTGGCAAATGTAATTAACGTATAAGCAAGATGGCAATGTGACTGCTGACCTTCAAATTAGGATGTATACTCCCCTGGGTGTTGAGGGTCGATTGAGTGCACACTGATACAGTAATTGAGATAATTTGATGGTACCGTCGATCAACAGCATGTTGAAGGTTAGATGCCTTGCACGTACCTCAATAATAATAATAATAATAATAATAATATCAATGTAATTAGTAGTAGTAGTAGTAGTAGTCGTAGTATATGGATAATTAGCTTCAAATATGCAATATTGTGTTCTTGCATTCTGCATCATCGACGCATTTCAGTGGTAATTCGTCGTTTCATACTTAATTGTTTGTATTTAAGTTTTTTATATCGTCTACCATGACGACATTCAAAAGCTGGAGATGTATTGGTAAATAGTAGAAGCGTATTTAAAACTCGAGAAAATCTAAATCAAGAAAATGTCTCATTCTCCGCCTTGGGGAGAACCTGTGACTTTCACTGGTTGTGTCAACGAAGTGATTTAATTCCGTCCTCAGACTTTCCTCCGTAGCTCATCACTCAGTACCATCAGTGCTTAATACGAACAGTTTGCTGGAAATATAACCATGTTAAAATTGAAAGGAGATTTAACGGAACCAACCAATAACGTTAGGTTTCCAGCCTTGTTGAAACGTAACGGACACCACTCTACTGAAGTGAATTGTAATAAAACAAATAGGCCGGATTTTGTATTTTACTCACTAAACTTAGATATTCCGTTAGTCCATTGAATAACGATTTGTTTTTAATTGTACTATCTGATATTGCTTCTTGTCTATGTGCTAATCCATGTGAAAATGATGTGCATTCTTTACTTGAATGTCAGAAGTACAGCACATACTGTGAAGATATGCTAGGAAATATTCAAATAATTACTTTACAATATAATTCTCCTCTCCCCATCTTTTCTTCCCCTACTCTTGGAGCGGTTTCCATTTAAGTTGTAATAATTTCATCCATCCATTTCGTCTCGAATAAAATATGTTTAAACTAAACATAGGCCGGATGCTTAGTGAAGTAGGATAAAAAAAATAAAAGAGCACTTACACAGATACAAATAAGCACACACGCACGCACGCACACAGACGCGCGCGCATTGTACACTCTTTAAAAAAAAGAAATTCAAAGAATCCCAATGTCTGTATGAATGCCATTACTTATTTCAATAACGACAATGCCATGCACGCACGCACGCACACACGCACACACGCGCACACACACACACACACACACACACACCTCTATTTAGTTGTCACTATCGTATGGCTAATCAATCCATGAACTGTGCAAAATAAAACACTATGTTATCATAAATATTTAAGAATGTGAATATTGTACACTCTTTTAAAAATAATACATTCAAAGACTCCCAAGGTCTGTATAAATGGCATTACTTATTTCAATAACGACAATACCAAAGAAGTAATTCTATACTCTACCAGTACGATGTATTAGCCAATGGGTATAATGAATGTCCTTTTCAAAGATACTTTCTGCGATTCCCTGGAGCAAACTAATCACCATTACCGCATTAGTTCATCCTTTACTCAACCCTCCCAGGTCCTGCCCAGGTCCTGCCCAGGTCCTGTATTGATCCTGATGATTGAGGTGTCCTTGTTGTCTCCAGCACACCAGCCTGCGTTGTAACTGCTTCATCTTAGCGATCAGCACATACGATCCCCTATCTACAATAATGCACTGGAAAACAACATGTTGATGGATCGCGGTACACTGAGGATGGCATTGGTCAACAGCGTTCATGTTTATATTATCTCGACAGCCTGGTTGCCAATTATACGAATAATTAATTGAAATTAAACCAAGCCAGTAATAGTAGTACTACGTAGTTGATGCTATTGAATAGCATTGGTAGCAGGACATAAACACAAACATGTTTTATCATTAACTTATTGTGCTTGCATCGTATAGCCTGATTTTATGTTTTATTCTTTTCTATGTTGCCAATGGTTTTTTTCATGACGTGAAACCTATTCTCCCCGGGCAGTAATCTTATTGTCTTATCTTATCTTAGGAACATGGTTTATAGTAAAAAAATAACATACACTAAATTCTACAAGAACAAACGAAGCGTTCATACAATCAAATGCATCGTTGATGATACGGGACCTTTAATATTTGGAAGGTGCTCTCGTGGATCACGTGTGTTAATGAATGTCAGTGCTGCCATATGTGATTGATAAAGGTTGGCGTGACGTGTCATCTTCTCGTTGATGGAGTTGTCGCCGTCAAGTCTTTACCAGGAAGCGCAAGCTGTGTCCCAATCGTATAGGCACGAAATACACGATCTACATTAACCAGGTTCCGTGCACCGTTGACCACACGGGGAACTGCCATCTTGAACACTGCAACATGTATACGGTCTCTTGAATTGGTGACGTAATCTTTGGAAGGGCTGTTACGGATAGAGGTGTTTCTTTATGACAACTGTATCAGTTACTTGTTGACTTGTAACAGTTCTTTTGGCCATGGAAACCCAGAGATGTTTAGAATATTGAAAGAGGTGTTGAGTATGCCTATATGAAAGGCATACAATCACAGATTACGTTGTCGTTTTGGACCGAATTGGAGTTAAAAATGCAAAGTACATACACTTAGCATCACCGCTGTAGGATTGGTAAAGTTCAATTACAGTTTCTATTTCCGGTAAAACCCGATTAATCAGTTGGTAAATTACTAATGAGTGATTATGGAGCTTAACGTCGCTGCGGGAATCTTTCACCCATTTGCGACAATGGTAATGTACTCTCAATTTTCAATAGTCTAATAGACTAAGGGGGATAACTCTAGTAATTGAACACGGTCAAAATAACTTTTCACGTCCACTGGTACCAATAACGCTACATATACTAAAAATATTAGTTTTTTTAATAATAAAACATGAAATATTAAAAACCAGTGGGTTATGCGGAATATGTAGCTGGTTACCCAATATACTTGTGTAGACACATCAAATGTAAATACTTTCATGTAAAAATACGTTTGACCATGAACTATGTAAACAAGCCCGTGATTGTATGCCTTAAAGAATCAAAATGATAACAGTTTATGTTTTCAGAATATAAATCTTCATTTCATTCCCTGTACATAATATATATTTAAATTGGGTGAGGTTTATTTTACAGTCAACATCAGCTGAACCAGTACGTATGACCTCGATCCAAGCCAGTCAAGTTAACATTCCTTACAAACTTAATACAAACAAAATAGTGGGTTTTTTTTAATTTACATACGTTTATTGGAATATTAATTCAGAATTTTGCACTCAGTTATTGAAAACAACATAATTCTAGATTTAATCAGATTCGCATGTACAACGAAGTTACAAATGAGTGATGTACAAAGTTATAAATGAGTGATGCACTGTTTCATTACGGAGAGCTGGCATAACAAGATAACGGCGTGTAATGATCAGCCAAGTCGACCTGAGGGGTGTTTCCTGTTTCAGTTTTAGTCTGCAGATGCTTCCTAATTTCTTGATAAGACGGACATGTAGAGGCGCGGTATAAAAATAAACGTTACAGCTTGAATACCAATCCTCATTTATTTTTCTTTTGAATACAAATATGTTTAAACCAAACAGAGACCGGTATAATCAGTGACAAATCAATGTCGTCCAACTATTAATACTGATGATATGGCGATACATGACACTCCCATTTCTATTTAAAAGAAATGTTACGCTGTAGAATAGCAACCTTTTCATCAAATACCGAATTTGCACTAAATTATTACATTTCATCATTAGTGACATTATGAGCATTCATTATTACGCTAGGTTATATTAATAGAAATATTACTTTTGACAATTTTTTAAGGTACCACTTTAATTATGTTATATTAGTTCAACTAATTTTAATTTAGCATTGATTCCCAGCAGTGAAAATAACATAGTGTTGTGTTGTTAATGTTTCCCTGCTAAATACTGACGCCCAGAAAACATGCATATGCACAGTATATCATTTGAGGTTAATAGAGGTTGGCTGACAAAGCTGTTTTCTTATTTCATTAACCCTGTGGCATTACTAGCAAGATAACGTAACTAAATGCTAACGCATACTATTGACGAAGTGCTTTATTGAAATGAAACTGTTGCCGCTCGTCACGAAACCGTTAGAAAATTCGTATATAAACGTCGCACGCTGTAACGGAGTTCCTTAGCAGTATAATCGCCGTTCCTTAGCAGTATAATCGATTGTAAAAATATGATGATACTATCGGTTTGAAATGGATCTGTTTTGATAATAATTTCATTTCATTGGTGGTTTAACACAATGGGGCTATGCCTAGTACACACGCACGACTGAAATACGATTATTGTGAAACTTGTACGTCTTAGGTATTGCACACATCTTAATGTGAAATTTTCGAGTTTCACAATAATTGTATTTCAGTCGTACGTGTGTATTAGAACAGGTATTAGGCGAGCTTATAGACGATAACGGTTATAGAATTCTTTTTCTTTTTCACACACTGGTGGTCCCCAGGGGGATGCTCTCTGTGAGTGATTATTTTCTTTTTCTTCTGAGGTTATTGACAAAACAATACTGTGTATTATCTACTGTGTATTAACTACTCTGTACCAACTAATGTGTACTACTGTGTATTTAACTAATGTGTATTGACTACTGTATATTTTATACATAGTTCATCTACCTTAATTATTTGTGTAGAAATTGTAATTGGGTGAAAGTAAGCTTACTTCGGATTGGCACAAATATGAATGCAACAAGTTTTCATGTACGATATGTAGTGTGAATGCAACATCTTCATTATAGTAAACGTTGTACAACTGTAATGTATAAAAGCTATACATACGTATAGCGTCACATTATTTCTAAAGGCGAATTATATGGCAACACAGAAATCTTTCCTACGGCCATTGAACAGGTGTGTCATGTGGACTTGAACACATCTTGCACGACGACATCCAGTTTAGATCTGCCCACGATGATCACTCCACGAATCGACTATCTTAAATTAAACAAAGCCGTTCGTATTTGTTCTGAACTGAGAGTTACTACGGATATGTCCCTGTGTCTGTTGACGATATGACAGAGGATTTGAAATTAACAAGAGCTCTGAAGAAATCAATATCATACAGGCCCGAACGTCAACGCTCCTAAGCTTGTCCAATTTACATCATTATCTAATCTCTGCGCTGATAGTCTTACGCCGTATAAACACACACACACACACACACACACACACACACACCCACACCCACACACACACACACACACTGGTGGTCCCCAGGGGGATGCTCTCTGTCCGTGATTATTCAGGACAGGACAACGTCAAGTCGGTGACAACTAACCATACAGACAACAAGTTGGCTTCATAAATCAGGAGCATGAAGTCAAATAAAACCTGTTTATTTAAATTTGGCAAAAATATATCACATAAATATAGGAATATGGGCATGTTCAGGTGGTCTGTGCCCGCAAACTTATTCTTACCCAGGGAGTTGGGAAGGAACACTGATCTATTGACCGGGGATAATAATGTGGCGCTTTGAGCATACCTTAGGGAGTGCATTTGGCGCATTATAAGTAGCTATTATTATTATTATTACTATTATTACTACTACTACTACTACTATTACCTATTCAATATGGCCGCCATGAACAGTAGAGCATGTATAGATTTCTGGGGATTTAGTTTTTCATTAACTTATGTCCTTTCATAGTAACGCAATGCTATGAGTAGAATTTATTATACAACTGATTTACTTTCTCCCTCTGAGACCATGGCTAATCTAATGTACAGTTTATACCAATTGAGCGTCATTATTATAGCTACTGGTTTACGTAATATTATATTTATTCACTCTAAATAACAGACATCGTTGGCTTCTATATGATGCCACGTGTATGTACAGCGTTTAATCATTCCCCCGGTAACACTCGGTGAATTACTGCTGTATATGCAATCTTGCATTAGACGTGGATTAATCGTTACTGGTCTGCCTGTAACCAAAGGTTGGCGCCAATGGCACCATTAACCTAAACAGAACTTCCCAACCCTGGTCGATTACAGCAAACCCAGGACCTTCGCGATAGCTGGTTCTGATCATGGTTAAACACATGGGAATACGGTTATACAATCGTGAGAGGTATTCGACGATATAATTACCGTGGATTGTCCAGAGTGGATGTGTGTAGTGCCCTACATTTCATA
>JAUTBT010000865.1:0-10993 GCA_032361225.1 Lepetodrilus schrolli | reverse complement strand
TTCCTCCTGCCCTAAACTGACAAGTCGTGATATAAGTGAAAGAATCTTGAAAGCGACTTAAAACCCCAATCAAAACACACAAAAAACAGTAATGTTTCAGTATATTCTGTGATGTCTGAATGTTTTTGTAAAACTTGTGATGTCTGCATGTTTCAGTGAGAGGAAGCCAGGAAGAACAGATCTGATAGTTCTGGTTGCCCATAACGATGACCCAACAGGTAATCAGCTTATTTATACATGTGCAGTGAACCATTGATAAATGTGATGGTCCTGTAAGACAAAATTGGCTGGGTGGCAAATCGTACAGATTAATGAGAATTGGGCAACAATGTAACCAAGAAAAGAGATTAATTCAGTCACCACTGACATGTTTATTGTAAACAGATTTCCAATATTATCAAAACAGATGAGATAATTGAACCAAAGTCAACAGGTAATAAGTAATAATAATATAAATTAAATTTATCCGAGGAAATCCTGCTTTTTGTACAACCTCAGTGATTTTTTAAATCATTCTGATATTTAAGATGAGTTCTAAATGGTATGTCTGAGAGTCCGTACATGGAGTACAAGTTGTGATATAAGAGAAAGAATCTTAAAAGTGGCTTTAAACCTTAATTTTAAAATAATATAAAAATAAAATAAAATAAAGTACATTGTAACAATTTCTGTAACCAATTCCAGATCAGATGTTCGTGTTTTTCCCCGAGGAGCCGAAGGTTGGAATCAAAACGATCAAAACCTACTGTCAGAGGATGCAGGAAGAGAACATCACACGGGCGATCATCGTCGTGCAGACTGGAATGACACCCTCAGCTAAACAGGTCAACATCCTACTGGGTACCCATTTACAGCTGGATGGATTGGGGCAGGGTGAACAAGCATATTGCTCAAGAGTGCTATGCGATGGCATGAGCTAGGCTGGAAAGCCAGTATCTCTGTGTTATCAGGCAGATTTGCCACATATTGACCATAGGGCTCCTCACAAGTTTAACCCTCTCCATGCTGAAGGCAGCCGGAGATGCCCTAAAGAGCAGTGCCTCTGCCTAATCCAGCAGGGAGGGGGTTAATTTGTCAGTTTGTTTACTCTACTTGGCTCGATTCTTTGCAACAATATCGATGATGGTTGGAAAACGTGGCATATTTTCCTGTTTCAGTCTCTTGTAGAGATGGCACCCAAGTATATACTGGAGCAGTTCCGTGAGCCAGAGTTACTTATCAACATCACTGAACATATGGTAATTTGTTTGTTCTGAGCTATTTAGTTATTTTATTTACTGAGCTGTTAATAGTTAGTATTTTCTGAGATAATGTTGATTTTGGTTTTTTTTATACAGCAGCAGTCATTTAAATTTAAGTAGATATTTTATGTATACTTCACAATTTATGGAAGATTCATATAATCAAAGTTTTTTTTGTGTGTAGATTATTATTTATCACAAATTTTAATAAATCGAATTTTGACATAAAAGCCCATTTTCTTTATCCTTTTAAATGAAAATACATGTCTTTGCAAGCAACATTTTAATTAGTGATAGGCCAAAATAGTAAAGATTATTACGATGTGTTATATTTGGTGATGTTTTTTATTTTACAATTCTAATCTTTCTTCCACTTTTATATTTCAGTTAGTTCCAGAGCATGTGGTGATGACGCCAGAAGAGAAATCTGAGTTGTTGTCCAGATAGTATCCTTTGTAACCCTTGTCTGGGGTGCGTTCAGGCTGCACTACTTTTCACTACATAATAATATGTAGTGCTACGAAAGTCGTTCAGCCAGCATATGTAATACTATGTAGGGGTTCAACAATTCATTCGTGTTCGATTCGTGTTTGATGATTCATGTATCGTATCGCGAGCCTACATATCGATACACAATGATACAGATATATTTAATTTCCTGATTAATCATCATGGGATACATGTGTGACTGGATGATGTTTTCAGGTAAAGGGGGACAGGGATGTTTGAAATAGTAAACATAAGTTATAGGAAAAGTTACACTGCTACATATGTGTGATCTCCAACTTTGGCTTTGCCAAATCATCAGTGACAGTGGCAATATTTCGGCTTAAAAGTATCTTTTTCTTTTTCCGATCAAACACATTATTAAAGTATCGTATCGCATTTCATATCGTGACCTGTGAATCATGATATGTATCGTAGTGTAGGAAATTGTATCGTTGCAGGCCTAGTACTATGTAGTACTATTTTTAACTACGGCTTTCGACCCTGTAGTGCTTTGTAGGAAAACCCAAAGCATAAAGCAAAAGGGCTGGAAACCAATTTCCTGCTATTTTCCTACTAACACGTTCATCCAGCCACTACTATAGAAAAGTAGCGTAGTGTAGTGCACCCCTGAACGCACCCCTGGTGTGAAGGTCATCAAACAAGTCTGTTCTATACCTGTAGCTTGTCCCTTGGTCTCATAGATCATCTTCAGAGATGAGAAACAATCGTAATGTTACTGAAGAAAATGTTCAATGGTTGGATCCAAGGCACAAGCCAGGGGACCCTTTCATGAAGCTCTCGTATCCACTACAATGTCGTAGAAGACCATAGCCATCTTTTAAGTGTTTTCCATCACTATTGTACACAGGGGCGGACAGACGCACGCACGCACGTGCACACACACACACACACACACACACACACAGACACCGTAATACAATCTAATAATAAACATCCAACAACCTTGCTGGATTTGAGCCAGATATTGCCCTCGTCCACCAACCCACCAACTCAATGAGAAATGTTTCTCATACAATAACAGCTGTATTTCCTTGACTCTAACCAGTAAATTGAAAGAATCCCAGATTCCAAGAATTCAGCAGGGAGATCCCGTGGCCAGATACTTTGGGTTAAAGCGAGGACAGGTACGATCAATTCTTGAATGAAACTCTGCAAGACTTTAGTTGACATTGAATTATTAAATATTAATGATGCATTGATTGGTACAAATATCTTTGATTAAACTCCCATGACCCTCCATGGTTTTCAATCTTTTCATTTTGTTAAAAAAATTAATATTTTTATCTCCCGATAATAAAAAAATATGAAATATGAAAAGAAATATGAAAATATTGAAAACCAGTGGAACATGCAGAAAATGTAGCTTGTTGTCCAATATACTTGTGTAGACAAATCAAATGTACTGCCTTGAAAATGTAAAAGTCAAATAGATTATAACATAAAAATACACAATTAACAGCTGCTAAAATGTTTATTTATTAAAAGGATAACTGTTAAACGAGATACATTTCAGGTATTATTATATAGTTTGCAATAATGTTCTATATACAGCACCTAGAATTCCATGAGTCATTGCTTAATGCAATAATGGTGCTTTACAAATGTTATTGCCCTGGTTAGTGGGACATTGTGCACTCACTTGCTATCTCAACTCCCTGGAGAGTATACAACCCATTGTATCATTCATTGTATTGGGTACCCATTCTCTGCTGGGTGAAGTTGGCCTAATTAAAGAATACCTTTCTATGGAAAAGGCCATTGGCCAAGTTAACATGCATATTTCACAATTCATATGATTTAAAGTGATATTTCACACAGGCCATACAATCAGTTAAAACATTACCTACTGACCCACTTTAGTGCTAGTGGTGGCACGTTCGAGCTCAGATAGTTCGTGGATGGGTGACCGAGTACTAGTACTTGATCGTATCTAGGATTTGTTCCTGCCATGTATTCAATCACAGGCTGAAAAACTTAGGTCACCTTAGGTATGTGGCTTAGTTCGAAAATACATCTGTTCACCCAGCAGAGAATGGGTGCCCGGAAGGATGAGATGGACATGTGAATTGATAACCTTGTAGCACCTTGAATGGCAGCTTGGGTTGTATACTCCCCAGGGAGTTGTAAATGAAATTGTGTGCACATAGATCCATTGACATGGGGTAATAATGTAGTGCTATGAGCTTTCGAGTGTGGATTTGGCGCAATATTAATGTTCACATTATTATTTATTATTATTAAGCCAATGTGAGAGAGTCAATCTCCATGTAAGCAATAGTATTAATAGTTGTCTAATTCAAGATTTTGGATAAATAGGTCACCGGTAAAGGTCTAACACAAAAATGTAATTAACTCAAGACTTTTAAAAAATATTCTCCAAAAACATTCATACTTTAAATTTTTTTATTTTCAATAATTTTGCAAGTGTAAACATTTCTATCTCTTTAGCATCAGTTCTCATTTCAAGACCCAAATCGAGTTCCAAATTTGAATTCTGTATGTATCCACAGCATATGTACAAGATGGCTGCCTCATTCCCTCTTCATAAGGAGTGAGAGCGTGTTTACAGAATAAGATGATAATGTATGGCTCTGCTGTCTACACCCCTTGACAACACCTTCAAACCCCTTATTGACTAAGACCCTTGTGGCTGAACAAAGGTTGCCTCTGCCTACCCCGGAGGCACGAGTGCTGGAAAATGGCCCCACTGGGAAATTATAAAGAATATCCGACCTAATGAAACAAATCACTGTGTCCATGGAGCCCCATGCCTCGGTGGTAATGCAGTCAGGAGACTATTAGGCCAGAAAACGGATAACTCATCTTTCAGTGAATTAAACACTCAATATTTTTCCAATGCAGTTTTTTCGTCGTCTCATCTGGATCCATTGTTTTCAAGCTAATGTTTGGAGTAATCCTGAGAAAGAAAATGAAAATCTATTTAAAATGGTGTTGTAATATCACAATTGAGCCCCTGTATTTCTCTTGGTCAAAAAGGTTTGAAGTGTTTATGTTGAAACTTGCCAGTGAAACTTGAGGGATGGTACCAAAGATGAGCTTGTCCAATTCAATTTACAGGATGGTTTTCAGAATCATTGATTCTGAAATTGTATTTTCAATGCAGCAGTTATCTAGGCCGAATATTTATCCACCCAACTTGTTTCAACATGTTAAATATACTGACCTTGATGTGACCTTGAATTGCGCTGAACCAACAGCCAATGGGATAATATTTTATTGGCTTTTACCTTGATTTCAGCATATAAAATTATTGGATACTGTATTGTGTATAGTTTGAGCAAAACCGTGATACATGTTAATATTCTCTGGCTCCGTCATGGTTTAAGTTTCTTGTCCCTCAAACCCAGGATCTTCTTTGCAATGAAAAATAAATTCAAATGGGTGCAGATTATGAAAATGAATTTCCTTACTGCTTCTATACCGATGATAAATAACTTTTTTTAATAGCAATTTCATGCTCAACTCAGATTTTGCTTTGGGATTTGAGTATAAATCTTGGAAATTCTGTTTTGACCATGGACCTCTAAATAGTGCTATTTGGAAAAATTCAGTTTGCAGAGTTACATAATTTACTTTATATTGCAATGATTTCCTGAACATATGTTTGTCAAATGTACTGCTCTTTTTCATCACAGCTGAAAAAGCCTGATGTGAAATATTGAGACATTCCTGATTAGTATTACAAACAATCATTTGTCAATGTCTCGAGACATGAAAGCAAAAACTTTAATTTTAAAATCCAAATGAAATTAGGTATAAACTGACATGCAGTGAATTTTCCTGAAATCTTTCTCTTTCCCTGGATATATTTAGTCGCATTCATCATGTTCATGCTGTGCTTTAAGAAACACCATTTCCTTCCATCTCGTGCTTTGAAGCATTAAAGTTTGGCTGTGCCATTGTCCTCTGGTACAATCTCTGGCTTGGATCTCATAACAGCGTTCATTCCTACAGTGGCATGCTAATGTTCTCCCATCTAGGCAAAGTGTTGCCACAGATCTAAATCAAGCTTGGTCAAATTTGTCTCCAGATTACTCAGGCTTGATCCACTTCCAGTGATGAACTTTCCAATCAATTTAGAAAATCAGACCTCTGTCTGCTGCCGGAGTTTTCCAGAAGCCGTCCTCCTTGCTGTGTCGCATTCCTTGGGCCTTTAATCCCTGCGTCGCGAGAGACACGTGGACCACTCCCCCTCCCCCTCCTCAACCACCCCCTGGCTGGCCCATCATTTCATTCTCCACTTTAACAACCCTGCTCAAAGCCAGTGGGGCTCGGCCCCTCTCAAACGTAATTTGCTGTCGCACGTTTTGTTTGCATCGCACTTGTCACTCATTCACTTGCGTCCAGCCAAGCGCGACAGACAAATTTATCCAACTACCTTGGCTATTGTTGCGGCATAAGGCGAGGCCGTCTGGCCATTCCATCTCTGGTGACTGCGCCTCGGGCTGCTGGTCGATTGTCGTCCTCGATTGTCGTCCTGGGCTAAATGGAGGACAGGATTGTCATGGAATTTGGCCGGATGAGAGCACTGTCCAGCATGGCTTTGATTCAAGTCAGCAGCCAATGGGGTACCATCCAGTGGAATTACATTTCGCTGGAATAGGATGTTCCTTGGACTAGCATGTCCAGATTGTTGAGCGGGGGTTAGTGTATGTCAGCCTGTTATAACCACTGGGACATTCCGGGGCTAGATGGATGAATTAGCTTTCTGGAGGACATGCTGAGATGATCTTCCCTTCTTGAGAAACATTCCAGTGAACTGGGATTGGAGCATACTACATCTTCTTCTTTCATGCATGACTGCTCTCCAGATGTATGCTTTTCACAACCAATAAACCAGAGACAAATATGGGACATATTTTTCAATGCATTTTTGGAAATATTTTTTTAATTGTTTTTGTTTTGTTTAGATTTGTGGATTTGGATGTTTGCAGGATGAAGTTTATATAGATATGGAGACACCCTTTTCCTTGAAAGGATCACAGGGAAGGTGTACAATGCACTCTATCATTAGTCTTCATCCATTGGCAGATTCATTAAAGTTATGAAATCATCCAGTGAACACGGGTGCTTCGTTTGGGTCAAAGTTTAGATGCCTGGCTTGGGAACAATTTCACATCGGCTTTCTCACTGCTGGCAGAACATATGGCGATATAGGTTGCCTTCAGCATGGAGACGGTTAATCAAGATTAGTATAGGATCGTCTCCTGTATATGGGCACATATACCTCATATGTTAATGAGATCATTCTAATATTGCATCCACGCTCACCATTAACCTAAAAAAGTATCTATATAAATAAATAAATAAAAAATCGTCGCAAATGGGTGAAAGATTCCCGCAGCGACGTTAACCTCCATAATCACCAAACAATAACAATTCCATATTCTTCACACAAAATACATGTATAGTATAGTGTGAGTCTCTCGGATGTTTTATACTAATCCTGGTGTTTATCAGGCTAGGTATTGTGTCAATACTGTGTCGCCTGCCATTGTCGGGTCATCATTCCTGGATGACGGATCTATTCTCCCACATGTTTACTTCCCCCGCATATCGCCACTTCAGTGTATTTATGCGTTAGGTCAAGAGGTCATGGGTCACTAACTGACAACCAGGTCACTTTTCAAAGTTGGTACATTTCAAGAATTTCCCCTAAATGAAAAGATGTTTTAAATGTGCTAAGTGTGTTGGCTCTGTTGATTACAGTATGCTTGGTTGGGGCTGAAGATCATTTTTGGTTACTTTGCTGAATGGAAGGAATTGTACATTTACTGAAATAGAAACACCTCCATTAAATTAATGTATTTTTTATAGATGTGTTTTTTAATGTTTATAAAGTACAGCATATTCAAATCATTGCCAGATTGTTACAACTCTAGGATCTCTTTATGATCACCGGCTTCAGGCACACTAAGAACAGGTATGAATGAAAGTATTCTTGTCAGATTTTTACACTGTCTGAATACATTGTAAACAACCACTTTGATGTCTTTCATGAGAAAAGTCTTTCTAGTCAGATGATTATCTGAATTCTTTGTGAATTCTAAATATTGTCAATTTGAAGGAAATGTTCTTTTTGAACTATTATTATTCCTTGAAATTAACAAGTATGCAATTCACAGTTTAAAATTGAAACTTTGAAATGAGTCTTTTTGAAGGTTGAAAGGATATGTAGGTAATCGAGTTGTGCTTAAAATTAGAAAGTTATTTATGAGTGTGAGAATTTTTGTCTAAGTATGCCTGAAAAGAATACAGTCAAAGTATGAGGAAATGCCACACAATTTAATACTAATAGTAGTAATAAATATAAAATAAAGAAAGCTCCAGCCTAAAATGTACCAAATGACAATTTTAATTTGTATTTTACACAAATGAATTTTATCCAATGAGAAATAATGGATCGTATGAATCTTCCATCATGGTTTGACATTACACAATTCATATATCTGTATTACATTTTTTGCTTATGTTGTTTCCAAATGATAATTACTGTATGAATGAATAGAATTGTCTGGTATTCACATCCTTTATCATTCAGTCGCAAATGGGTGAAATATTCCCACAGCGATGTTGAACTCTATAATCACTTACTCAGACCAACCAAGCGACATCCGCAGATATGCACTCGGACATGTGGAAGATTTCCATTATTATGGAAATGGGTGAGAGGTGTTGCAGAAATGACAGAAGGGGTCTTGAAATGAGTTATCAACTTTAACAAATAAATGTAGAAATGTACATATTAATTATTATTATTTTATTATTATTATATTTGGTAAACGGGGGAGGTCTAATACCCCCTTCAAGACACCTCCTGGATCAGCTGCTGAGCATCCTCGGGGGCAATTTCAAATTTCAAAAATACTTTCTTTAATTTGTTTGTTATTGTTACCTGACAAGCTGTGATATGATATCATTAAATAGTCTTGAAAGTGCCAAAACATACTTTTTAAAATATCTATTTAAAATATAGTACATGTATTAAATTATGGATCTTTCAATATTTCAATTATCGTAAGGTATTCGGGCAATTCAATTGGTTTTCGTGACCCAAGAAATGTTGTTTATTATTGATCCACTTTTGAATGTTGACAAACTCTTACTAAAAAATTAACGTAACTGCAGAAAGATCAACACAAATAGAACAAGAAGCCAGTCTATTACTATGATCCAAAGGATGACATAGCTTCTACTATGACAGTCATTGACCTAACTGCTTCCAGGGTCATTTCAATACAATTATGATCTTTTAGACTAATGTCTCGAGTATTCTATTTAGTATGATTGACTGCAATTTATTTTATTTTCATTGCAGTATCAGTACATTTACAGTGAATCCAGGAAATCTAAATGACTTGCGTTGCCAAAAGTATTGTATTCATACTTAAATTAACAAACAAAAATGTTTACCCACTCGCTCTTTATTGACAGTTGACTGGTCACGAAGCATCACCAACCATTTGTTGCAAATACTAATGTTCAGCTCTAAAAATACTTATTGAAATTGATGTGCCTTCAACCATTAACTCAAATAAACCTCCAAGTAATTTATATATAAAGATTGACTTCTATGTATTATTACATTCATCGAGTTATGAACAGAAAAAATATGTGTATGCATCCACTCGCTTTATGGATTCATAGTTTGCACATTGGTTTTTCTGTTTGTCCCTTGAATGTAAAGAAAATTGCAGTCAATCCTTAAAAGCATACAATTACAGATTAAGTTGTCATTTTGGACCGAATTGGAGTTAAAATTGATAAGTACATGCACTTAGCATACATATAATGCTTTTGTACTTCAAAATATCTTTTCTCCGCAGTAGGATAGATCAAATTCCATTGCAGTTTACATTTCTGGTAAAACCCGAATAATCACTTGGTAATCTACTGTAATATCTCAATCTTCTATAGTCTAATAGACTAAGGGGGATAACTCTAATAATTGAATCGAGTCGAAATAACATTTCACGACTACTGTTACCAACTGTTCACATCTCTGGCATTAACCCTCTCCGTGCTGGATTAGGTACAGGCACTGATCTTTAGGGCATCTGTGTTTGCCTTCAGCATGGAGAGAGTTAAGCTGTAGTTCCTTTCACAACATCTCTGACATTATTAACACATTATTCTACTTTCAGGTGGTAAAAATCATTCGACCCAGTGAAACTGCAGGAAGATACGTTAGTTATAGACTGGTGGTGTGATGCAGGTAGTTCATGAAATGGACATAAGGATTCCTGGTTGCCATGGTTGTAATCACTGAGGTTTGTTTCCATGACAACCATGGACATAAGGGTGCAATGGACAGACGTTAAGAAGATTAGTGACGTCTTCTGCTTCATGCTGATAGCAGGATGTTGTGCCATTTTCTGGCATGGCATCTTCCCAATCGTGCATGAAGTTGTGTTGAAGCTTCAATTTTTCTGGAAATCTCAAAATGAAACCTGAGAAATCAACAATTCATTATTTGGTTCATTTTTTTTATTACCATGTCATACTTTCATGAAGGAATATCAGCAAGCTTGTCAATTCAGCCATGTTATTCATTGATAAGTCAAACTTAGTTAAATTGCAATGGGAATTCTCTGTGGTAAGATATATTGCAATAGGAATGTTTCCCATTCCTTATCTTCCCTGGATACTAGTAGATCTACGATGTGTGTAATCTTGAAATTGGCAACAGTGTAATATGGTATTTTTCTACTGGAACTAGTTCATGTATCATCATCATCATCATCTTTTTGTCATGAATGAATGTGAAATTAAATTGACCATATTACAGGTTCATTGACCATATTACAGGTTCTTGTTTTCTCGTTGATTTTGAGCTACTGTCAAGATTAGGTCACAAACAATTCGGTTTATCAGTTTTTATGACAGAACGAAAATTGCAACACTGGAAGCTCGTCCAGGAAGGTGTGGCAGTAAACCTGTCACCGCAGGTATTTGTAGTCCAATACCTTCCCTCGGTAGTCCAATACCTTCCCTAGGCACTCTGAGCTCTAACCTTCCCTCCGCACTAACCTACCCTCTGCACTAATACTGTAAAAGACTTATATTACGCGCTATAAGACAATTTGCGCGAAATTATAGTCCGCGCGAAATATGAAGCCCTTAGTTTACTTATTGAAGCGGACTTATTAATGTACGATGTAATTAATACTAATGAATGAAAAACACAACATAGAAGATACGATTGAATTATTTAATTAAAC
>JAUTBT010000864.1:0-10993 GCA_032361225.1 Lepetodrilus schrolli | reverse complement strand
TGTTTCCGTGTCTTATTTCTGAGTCGAGTAAATATAACTACGATCGTATTTTAAATATAGCTACAGTCGGAATTGAATCATGTGTTCTTTTGAAGGTGTTCCAAATACTGGTACAATTTTATCACCTTTTCAACTTTGACCTGCAATATTACAGTAACGCAAGAGAATGACAGATGTAAACATTAGGGGAATAACTCTTACTGCCTTGAGAAAGTAGTCCAGGATATTGCTAGAGTGACAGTCACTCTCTATATCAGTCACTCTGTAGAGTGGCGATATATTATATCGCTACTCTACAGAGTGACGATATACGGATTTCTCGTCCCTGATATATTCCGCTATCCTACTGCCAAGTATATAATAAACTGCAGGCATGGACACATCTGAAGGTATCATTATAAACATACTGTTCAACAGCCGGTCACAATTGTTGAGGCCTATTTTGCGACCAAATCGGTGGCATTGACAAAGCGGCTGTACAGGAGGAAGTTTGGTAGGGGTTTGAAAGAAAAGTCTATGCCAACAACCCCCAGACTCTAGCAACGTTGAAGGAAAGTATTCATTCCAGCAGATATGCATGCAAGTGTCAATGTCAATGTTCGAGTCGCAAATGTAATTCAACAGCGAGGAGCCTGGATTGAATAAATAATAAATTATTAAGATTTGACTGAGAAAGACTTGGACACAGTTAAAGAAATTTCATTGGATCAATTGCCCATCTATTAGAAACAAATTAGTAACACTTTTAAAATAAAAAATTGATAAAAAAAAATGAAATGGGTACGTTTTTCTGGACCAGCCTTATTTATATGATGCACTTCTGGAAGTATCAATTCTTGCAGGATGGAAAACCAACAGGTCAATTTGAAATTCATTCCGAATGCACGTGGTGGTGTAGTTTATTGACGATGTCAAGATTTCGGACGATGCATTTCTTGCAGACTTGAAGGCGTCAGTTGCATGAGTTAGGTCCAGCCATAGGGTTTAGGACCAGGATTCCGACACAAGGTGTTAGTTAGGGTTGATCACACAATCGTATGTCGACGAAACAGGATTTTCATTTCTACAACTGCACTATGGTTAACACCCATCGTTAATTGATCTAACGCTCCTTGTCAATTGGTCACACCTTACTTGAAAATTGAAATAGACAAAACACGTATTGTTTTAATGATCGAAGAATTCTTTATTATCCAAATTTACAGAGCAAGATTATGGTCTAGTTACCAGTCACGAAGTTCACAAACGGAGCAGTTACGACGACGATTCACAAAGTTCACAAATGGAGCAGTGCTCCACACAGGTCGGAATACTCCATGAGTTGTAAGTCTCCTCCTATCAGGCGATAATGGAGCCGTCGGAGTCTGCTGTCCATCGCCCCGAACTTCCTTCTTTTCGATGGACGTTTCACCCCAGCACCATACTGCACGCGCAGGGTTTCGTTCGTATGTTCTTGTTGGAGGAAGGACAGAAACTGGAACAAGCTTGGGTGGGCCTTCTTGACCAATTCCTACAAAATATACTGGTTAAAATTCCTTCATTTTATCCATCGTACATTATGTTGATCCGGAAAATCAAACTGATATTATTACCGTGTTATCAACAAATATATTTGGTAAAGCTCGCAGACCTACCTGGAAGCGGTGGTGCCATCCCTCCAAGTGATTGTTAGTGCTCGGACTTTGACTGTCGAAGTGATTCCACTGTTATGTACCACTGTGGTATTGCCATAGCAATCAACTTCAGAAAATGTATGTATATTACATTATGTACCACTGTAGTATTGCCATAGCACACGTCTTCAGAACATGTATGTAAATTACGTTATGTACCACAGTTATATTGCCATAGCAATCAGCTTCAGAACATGAATGTATATTACGTTATGTACCACAGTTATATTGCCATAGCAATCAGCTTCAGAACATGTATATGTATATTATGTTATGTACCACTGTGGCAATGCCATAGCACACGTCTTCAGAACATGTATGTATATTACGTTATGTACCACTGTGGTATTGCCATAGCAATCAGCTTCAGAACATGTATGTATAGTACGTTATGTACCACTGTGGTAATACTATAAAACATGCCTTTCTAACATACCATGTAACATAAATGTTCCAATACACGCACCTCATTTAACCAAATGCGCAATCCATACGACAATGTCAAAACAGGCAATGGAGCAACGTCAGCTATACAATTTCATGACTGATTTATATATACCGAACAGGGAAAGAAATCCGAGAATTGTTTAATTTTTGCAAGTAATGAACATTATTAAAATCTCATTATTTTAAATGATTGTTATATTACAGTGGCAAGATCACATTTGAATATTAAAAGAAATCTGAATGTATTATTTTTCTACAAAATATTACTATAATTGCCTAATTATGGAAATATATGAAAAAAAGCCTACAAAACTTATTTTGCCCGGTATTACCAGTGCAAAAAAAAGAAGATGATCTCCAAAATGAAATTAAATAACTTGTTTTGTTCTAAATCCCTGTGGCTGTGAGAATCTCTACACAATAATTGTGACATCACGATTATATGTGTAACGATCGCCAGAGGCTAGGTAGGTGTAATTAATTAGGAAATACAGCTATTTCTAGATACTAGATACTAGACCATTGACCTTTTTCAAAGATGATCTTGCCATTTTAATTGAGCTAAAAAGCAACAATCTAACGTGCTTCTTATGAGCTTGAATGAAAGGCTTTGATTTATTTGACAAAGGAAAATCACGATGCTTTATAAGTTATAGCTAGAGCCTACTCAATGGGAGTTCTAAAACCATCAATATTTTACACTGATACGAGTATACACGGAATCTATAAGAAACCTGAAAATGCAGCGCATATGACGAATATATACCCTTGGTAATAAGTCCCTAAGTGACCAATACGAGCTTCAATAAAGGAGCTGTAGTTATAATCAGCTGTAGTTACAATCAGCTGTAGTTACAACCATCTGTAGTTATAATCAGCTGTAGTAACAATGAGATGTAGTAATAATCAGCTGTAGTTACAATCAGCTGTAGTTACAATCAGCTATAGGTATAACCAGCTGTAGTTATAATCAGCTGTAGTTACAATCAGCTGTAGATACAATCAGCATAATATGTATAGTACGTGCATACCTTCATGTAACGTCTTCTTCAATTAGTGATCAAGTTTGTGCGGATAATTAGCAGATTATACTAAAACTAAACAATGTGGTCGATCTGCATCATGTAAGCGCAATGGGTTTCGCCGCTGAGAAATCCGCTAGGCGGCGCACGTACGTTACTGGTCCTGTCGCTCAGTTAAAAGCCGACCTTGTCCGTCGTCGAGCCGTGACAAGTGGCAGGAAGAGAGATTTGGCGGATAGATATGCTATTGTTTTCATATTTTGTTCTAATCTAGTATATCACTATGCAATCAAAGAAATATAGCCGATTTTACAGCACGCTTCAAGCACAATTTTCGGAAATATTTTGTCTCTAGACCTAAAATTCGAATTGTTTTTAAATACATATTAATAATATACGGTAATAGTCTATAGTATACAATACGGTCATTGTGTATGGTGTATAAAATATAACTGCATAATTGCAGCGTGAAACCTGGCGCTCCGATAACGCACCCGCCCCACCTGGTGGAGACATTTTGCGCGGTGAACCCCATTAAACAGGAATTGCTCGAGCTCTATAAATAATTACTATAATCATGTTTATTTAAATAGAGCCCGTGTTGTTTTTCAATTGATAAATCACACAGATGGTAGAGCCGGGTTTGCTTTATGTTTTAGTGAGAACGGACCCAAACCCCAGTAGATTCTGGTTAATGTACCATCCCCATCATGTGCAATGGCGCTTTAACAGTTTAAATTTGTTTTCCACTATATAAATGTAATTGCTGCTGTTTTGGTTTCTACGTCACGAAATCATTAGCATATTACCCACATGCCTCTGTGGATTTGGACCCGCTCCCTCCTGGCGCTTGAACTATTACATGAAGGTGGCAATATGAATGGTTTCCTGTTATACCTGGATCGCTCTACATGAATGAACGATGCATGGAAGGCAACATTTAACTTCAGTTCTGGACTGCGTTCAGACTGCAACAGATTTCGCTACACAGCGCTACAGTAGCCGTTCAGCCAATACATGGTATTATATGTAGCACTACTTTTTACTTCGGCTTTTGAGTCCGTAGTGTTTTGTAGGAACTAGTAGGAACACCTAAAGCATGAAGAGAGTGGACTGCACGCATGCGCAAACCGATTTCCTGCTATTTTCCGATAGAACAGAGTATACATTTTCAAATATGAAATGGGAACATAAATTACACATTTCAATAAGCATCAAGCAACTGTATATATCTTATTGCATAAGTAGAGAGTACAGTTTCCGATTTCGCCCGAATGTTTCCGAATGTGAAAGTAACCCAAACTATACTCTGTTTCAAAGTGAATGAACTATTTTACCGTTGCAATTAAGCGGGGAAGAGATTTATGTCTGTTTCATAATGGTAGATGGCATTATTCCGTTGTCAATGTGAGCGAACTATTTTACCGCTGAAATAGATTTTAATACAGAATAATGTTAAGTAATAAGTAGATCATATTATGACATTAGAAAAACATAAACACAGAATAATATATGAAAAGGACATAGATCGTATATTATTAATTTGAATTTAATGTACATCACTCGCTATTAAGAAATCAACACAGACACCGTGTTTCCATACATTGCTTGTCAATACAAATTGTAGTTTTCACCTAAACGATTAATTTGAATTACCAACTCGTATATAAACCATAAATTGGTTGGTTGATTTGGGGTTTTAATCCACTTTCAAGATTTTTTTTACTCACATGCCTGCATGCATATGTACTCACATGTATCATATACCGCAGGTAGAACATGGATACCCCACTCAGACACAATATACTGATTACCGATTACCGACAAGTCCTTGCTCAGTCCACCTTTTAGCGTCCTTCCGCATTCCGGGCCTACGCTCTAACCATTACCCCACGGAGCCGGCTATAAACCATAAAACAAATGTCAACCATTGGCATCATTGTTTAGATTTCCAGGATAGGATGCGCTGATTGTACTGTGGTAGTGCAGTTATCGCCCTTGCTTCGTCAATACCGGTTTACTGCAACATTCACCGCTACAGCTGTTTCAGGTTCACGCCTGTGGTAAACTGACAAACTATGATATTAGTAAACTAATATGGATAGCTACTTAAAACCTGTGTTAAAAATGCAACGAGAAGAGCAGAAACACGATCTCCGTTATAAATACTTCGTGAAGATATGGGTTGTATTGTTGACATGATGTACTTGTTAGTTTACAGCCACAATTCGGCCTCAATGACTTCGAGATGCTGAGTATTTGCTTTAATACGTGTACACGATTGGGAGTATATTATTTATTGATCAAGGAATGAAAATACCTGTGTAATACAGCTGGAAATATCTGACATATAGTTATGAAGACTATTGTGAAGGCACCTACGACGTTCTGTCGCTGTCAATACTCATGTACTTGTACAAGATGAAGAATAAGTCATCTATCTTGATATAGAAATATGAACAATATGGACATCTGAAGTTGGACATTTACCTCAAGTTCTTTCCGTCTTGTTTCCATGTAGGAATATTAATTGAATATGGTAAGCGGAGGAAGTAAATATTCGCGAGACGATTACTCAATAAGACAGAAGAAATATTGATGGTTTCTTATCAGTTGTTCAATTTACATATTTCGGTGTCTTGTCACACTTACAGAGATACCTCACGGGTTAGTGACCCCGTCCTAGATCTGGCAAAAGAGCGAGAGGACATTGTTATGAACTGCGTGTTGGCTTTGGATTGATTTCTACTGCGGCACATTATTAAGCCAATAAAGTTACTTCTGAATCTCTTGGAGCTCAGGGAATATATATAGAAGTTAACAGCGTGTGTGGAGTCGCACAGAACATAGGCCAGAGTGTCCAGCAGATAGTGAATACTCCCCGCCTGTGTGTTATTGTCTGGCATCCAATACGGTGTGAGAACAACCATGACGCACCTAGGAGTAGTCAATATTAGCAGCGTCACTGCTGCCGATACCAACATGATCGTGATCTGTCTATTCCTATCCGTGATAGCGAGCCTGTCCTGTATGGAACGACTCGGGTTCAAATATCTTTGCATTTTCCCTGCTCTGGTAATCTCGAGAACGATGAGCACGTTGAATATTAATAGCAAGAAACAAGGCACCACGGCATACAGTGCCACATTAATCCAGTACCAATAACGTATGAAATACTTGTACTCGTCATGTACATCACAATACACGAATCCGGAATTTACATCGTAAACGAATATCATACTCCAGAATAAGTGAAGAAACAGGACTGCTAAGGTTGTTGAGAGTATGGACGCAGTTACTATTGACTTTCTGAAGGTCCAGGTATGTCCAAATCTCAATGGAAACCAAACGGCTCCAAATCGTTCAATGGACATAGCCACAAGAAGCCAGTTAGCGAATGTAACAAGATAGTTTCCGAAGAATCCAAAGAATTTGCATCCTGCGTTCCCAATATTGATGCCATAATCGAGCAGGACGAAGATAAGCAATTTATTAATAATAGCCAAATTGTCAATCACAGCCAACAATGAGATGTACACGGTTAACGACCTAGCTGGCGACATCTTGATGACTGTGATAATAGTAGCACAATTACCAGGAAATCCCAAGAAAAGAATTATCCAAAGGTAATAGGTTTCCAGGTTGTAAAGGAATGTGTCCAGTTCTTGTGAATGTGGAACAGAGGTGTCGTTATGAGCTGAAGCATTAATCACAGAATGAGTAGATCCAGTCGGCGGCATGACATCATCCATCGTAATGGGTAGTTGAAAGGCTTTTGTGACTCGATATGTTTATGCAAGCTCCTACTTGTCTCCCACTTGGAGGACTATTCTGGATCTCTGACGACTATGGTGGTCCTCAGCCCGAACATCTCCAATACGTTCTCCTGAAATAAAAGATGTTTCCAATTACATTATGAAATTAATGGCAATAAAAATACAATGATGAACAAGTTCATTGGCAGTGATTATTTCTATATCAGTATTCACATTAAGTGTGGCTCGCATACATAGTTGAACGCATATAATGGAGAGACTTTCTCATCCATATACCATTTCCTGAAATAGTGTAGTTAAATCGCGGTCACGTCCATTAGCATCTATACAGATCTTGGACAATTAGCATTATACATATTTGTCATAGGAAGAATCGCAAACGATTCAGTTTTCCATAAATCGCTATATGTTGTATTAGTAATTGAATTGTAGCTGCTCAAATTTAAAGTAATATATGCGGTTGATACTCTCAGTATAAAGTTACTTTTGAATACGAACTATTGTTTAGTTGATTATTTATTATAAATCTACATAATTATATAGTAACTTGCTTCACATTAGTCTGGGAATGGTGGGCCTAGCTGTAGATGTTGGTAGGCATACTATATTGATAGACCACTTTGAATATATGGGATGTGCAGAAATGGATCATTACTTCAGTAGAGAATGACTACAATTTTATTATTAAATACCTAATTTACAAATAGTGTTTTTATACTGTAGAATGACACTTTTCCATTTCACTGGTTGGCTATGAAAATAGTATGAATTATACATTTGAATAGTTATTCTACTGCGACAAACACTATATAATAATTGCTTGGTCAATTGTTATGGTGTGATTTTATTTCATACTGAACGGTAAACGTTGCTCAAAGAAAACTATTGAAGGCTACCTCGTCGTTAAGGTCGCCATTTTATTTCAAAACTTTGGTCGATGTATTGTGACACGTAATTTTCCAATGACCGATATATTGTCCGGTTGGGAAAATTTATAGTTTTCTATTCAAAGTTGTTATAGTTTTCAATTAACCCTCTCCCTGCCGGATTAGGCACAGCCAATGCTCTTTAGGGCATCTCCGGTTGCCTTCAGCATGGAGAGGGTTAAATGATTTAATTTATCATTTCACTAGAATCTCAACCTTGTGTTTTTTCCATATCAGTGGTATCCTACTAGCTTCGGATTGTGGTTACTTTTTTTAACATTGATATAAAAACACTGGGTGGATATTCTCTATTATTATTGTATACTTACAGTGAAAGACTGAGATTTCTCAAATTAAAGAGAGTGATATCATCACTGCAGTGACTAGAACAACTTCCGGTACTACTGAACCCGCTGAGAGCCACGATGCCGACTGCCACTTTCGTCAGTTCATCGTACAATTATTTGATCAATTTGGCACGCCACGTTAAACATTTACGATGTACCAGACGTGTGCCAATTGTTCGTGTTTGCTGATTCATTGAATATATTATGTTTCGACTTCTATTTCTCTTTTGAACTATTGAAGGCTACTTCGTCGTTAAGGTCGCCATTTTATTTCAAAACTTTGGTCGATGTATTGTGACATTTAATTTTCCAATGACCCATATATTATCCGGTTGGGAAAATTTATAGTTTTCTATTCAAAGTTTTGTTGGTAATTATATAATAACACGATATATTAAATAGGATATGTGTCTAGTGAAATAGTTTACTAGTATATCTCTCATCTCGTGACTTGGGAAAACCGATATTTTCACCCTTAGCTACTCCACTAGTGAAAATATCTCCCTTCTTACGTCACTCGACGAGAGACATGCTATTTCACCAGCCACATGAAAGACCCTCTATGTTTTCCTATTAAATATATAAGATGCCCACTTTCACTTGTATTCTCAATGTCATGTAAAATGCCCATATTGTTAAACAATTTCAATTATTTGTTTATGAAACACTGCAAAGAAAATATACTATGCATTCTGTACTAATTGTAAATGTGATAGTATTACTACACGTACTAGTATATGGCCTACAATTAGCTTATTATCAATAGCAGTAAATGAAATAGTAGTTTGATAGGATATTTCCAAGAAGATTACGACAATTTAAACATTTAATACACAATATTTACATGTATTACAGTGATAGACTCCTCGCACAGCATACGAGGTTGTATGGTGGCTATAGTTCTAGAGGTTTAATTGTAATTTAATTGACTCATTAAAATTCACTCAACTGTCTACTCCTCATCTCGCACGTTATCAGTATTTTCTACTAATAGAACTACTTACTAGACAAAGAACTAAGAAAATGCAGCAACATACGTCAATAATAGTACTACATGTATAATACCAATGCTATTTCAGTGCACAATCATCAGAACTGTCGATCTGTATGAATACACACAGACTAGGGGGGGGGTATCGACCTAATTGACCTAATGGATTGATACTAATAATTAAAGGGTCAACACAGAGTTTCTGAGTCTGGACACTATAAGGAATGAATTTGCCAGGTAGATGTTTTTACTACGTCAATCCTTCTAGTTGACACTATAGTAAGGCACTAATGTTGACACTATAGTAAGCACTAATGTTGACACTATAGTAAGGCACTAATGTTGACACTATAGTAAGGCACTAATGTTGACACTATAGTAAGGCACTAATGTTGACACTATAGTAAAAGAGATATTCACTACTTATCGAAACGGGCCGCTGGCAAAACATCCCACGTGCTTAAAGACTATGTACCCTCTGTTGCGAAGCAATTTGTGATGAATACCATTTTCGACTTGTATTTAAACACTTATCACAACTTAGAAATCATTCTTGCCTAAATACTATTGTAATAACCATACTATGCATACATTTATATGTCTTATGAACTGTAACTATACATCTCTATTAAATAAAATGAAAATTCTGTGAAATATCGACTAATATTATTTCAATAGTCCTTATAATAGAGCTATTGTTTATTGCAATATGCTCTAATAATTGTATAAATAATTGTATTATATATTGTATTTATTGTATCTTATCTATGTTACTATGTGAATTTTGAAAATAAACTTAATTCTTCCGTATCTTGACAGAGAAAAGTAATATTGGTACTGCAGTCAGGCGGGTACACGGGGCATACAACGTAGTAAATTACAGTCATTCAATACTATAGATCTCTCTGCGTTCATAAGATGGATATACATACCTGACTGTACAACTCCGTGGGTCCTTAATTTACCAATGTTCCATTCTACAATCTCATGCCTTTGCTGGATATACTCACCAGTGCACCAGACTGAACATCTCTATGGTTTCCACGTTGTGAAGCAACTCTCGGCTACACTGAATACTGATGAGCTGTTAGAACTGTCACCCGCAATACGTCCCTACGTCCGATGATGCCGCCACCGTAAACATCAGTGAAGCTAGTCAGTCTGGAAGTACAAGTACTACTACTACCACTACCCTCACGATCAGTGGCTCTTTGTCACTCAATGATCGATCGGGTGTTTTCATTACTATTCTGTTCCAATCATGATCTGCATCCTTTTCAGTGTACTTCAAGAATTGTGTCTTTATCGTAGTGCTTTAAATAATTGAAATAAATATAGTACTTTAACATGACATTGCTAACTAAATATATTCGTTACCCAATGTTTTAGTCAGTTATGCTACACCAAACAGATTTAATGGCACGCCTACCGTTGATCTGCTATATAACCGTTAAGCCCGCATGACCAGCTACTGCCTTTGCTGAAATATGATATATACATTATCCTCAAAATTAAACTATAAATACAGCAAAACGACAAATATGCTCATGACAGTATATACGATAAATGCCTGCACAGTTGAGATTGTAAATCTGGCATTGCTGGCAGAGCAATAATTCTAATCGTGCCTAAATCTTGTAACAACATTCTGTATTAATCGCCAATTGTTGACAAATCCCCATATAACAATTGAGCTTGAGCATGGAATTGTACTGAAAGTTTCGAAATCTTGGAGCTTGTGTTTATAACAATTATTGACAGTTATATTGATCAATAATACTTATTTTCTGTCGACCGATCATTCATAATGT
>JAUTBT010000863.1:0-10993 GCA_032361225.1 Lepetodrilus schrolli | reverse complement strand
ACACACACACACACACACACACACACACACACACACACACACACACACACACACACACACACACACACACACAACCTGATTAATTAAAGCAAAGTTGTAACCCTTGTTCCATTCTAGAGTCATTGCAGTCAGTTCTGAGATAATCACGTCTTCACGAACCAAGTATTCACCCAGTTCTGCTAGGACTGGATGTCAATCTGTGATGGATCTATTAATTGATAGGCCATTTATAGCTGTATGAATGAACAACATTAAAAACATTTAAAAATAAAATACAAAAACAACAACAAAACAAAAACAAACAACGAACAAACAAACAAACAAAAAACGCACACAAAAAAACAACAACAAAAACCCGGCCACATCTCGGTCACACGATCTCAAATAACATGGAAATAGCCAATTGTACTATTAACGTTGATCAATTTACATTAGTAGTGATTGTGCGAATATTGGAAAACGAATCATTATTTGTGAACAACGAAACAGCTTGTCGCTATATGAGAACCGTATATGTACATCTGCTTCTTTAAGAGCATCGATCAATATATTCTGGTCATTTAACAATAATACGATGTAAAAACACGTTTGCGTAACAATGCTAAAAGAAATCATGAATAATATTTGAATATTTAATACCCATTAAATTTGTGTACGTATTAGTGTTAAGTGATACACAATTCTGTAGAGTGTAATTATGTCTTGTGACACCATTATCTGTGTGTATTGTATACAGCCGCATAGTGTACGTATACCCGCATTTCGATAGACAATTACGTGCAATTGTATAATTGCGTTTTACAAAACACTATTCATAGTAATTAATTACTATAGCCGTTTTGGATCGCGTCCGCATAGACGCAACATTAGCTCACTTTGTTACTATGGGCAATGCTCTGCAATGGCATCATTGACAATGCTCTACAATTTCATCATGCGCAATGCTCTTCAATGCCAGCATGAGTAATGTTCTACAATGGCATCGTGGACATGCTGTACAATTGCATCATGGGCAATGCTCTTCAATGGCATCGTGGGCAATGCTCTACAATGGCATCGTGTGCAATGCTTTACAATTACATCATGCGCAATGCTCTTCAATGGCATCGTGGGCAATGCTCTAAAATGGCATCGTAGGCAATGCTCTACAATGGTATCGTGGCCAATGCTTTACAATGGCATCGTGGGCAATGCTCTGCAATGGCATCATATGAATTGCTCTACAATGGCATCGTGGGCAATCCTCTACAATGGCATAATGGAAAATTCTCTACAATGGCATCATGGGACATGCTCTTCAATGGCATCATGAGCAATTATCTTCTATTTCAGACTTACCGTCGTGGATACATTCACCAATAGAGGGAAGGAATTCACTATGGGGTTCAGATGCAACACAAAGGCTGATTGCAGACGACGTGGTTGTTTTAATCCGACATCTTGGCTGGACGACATTGACAATATTACATGATGGACATTCAGGTGGGAATCTAATAATTATGTCATCCACCTATAGTAAAAAAACATACTGTCTATAATGCCACAGTAAAAGATAAAGCGACATGTTCCTCATCCTCTAAAATGCGCGCCCATTGTCTTGTTATATACGCCACTGGAGTAGTCATTGAGTCTGGGTATCTAGGTAATCCTCGTCAAAGACGTCTAAAGTGGCAATTTAAAAACAAAAAAAGGAAAAAAATCAAAGGAAAAAAAAAATCGAAAACATTGTCACGAAACGTCTTTGGCAATGTCTCGACGATTCATCGTTTTATGAAAGAATATTGTATTTTGGAACCGCCGTCTTCAATAAACTTCTCAAGACGACAAATTCTCAAGCTTACACATGACATATTTCGATTCTATTCACGGTGCCTGCTTAAGTAACGTTTTTAATCGTGGATATTTGTCTTATGATCCCACTACATCCTATGAAGTTCATGCTTAGTAAAGCATAAAGCGTTAGGCTGAGAAGCTCTGACTGTCATATCGGCGTCAATACAGCTCCGATATGCCGGTCAGAACTTCTCGGCCTACTAAAGCGTGTGATAAAAGCGTATGATTATGAGTCCGAGTAATGCTATATGTCGCGAGGATGATGCCACTCAAGACTGTTGGACTGTCACTGATCCATAATCACATTGTATTTAGTATTGTGATTTGGCTTTTCCCTCAGCACTAGTACAATGGTATCACGAGAGCAAATATATGCCATATTGAACATCTCATACATTCCAATGATTTAATTTATGATGGACCTACACGTATAACTCTACCGTCGGCACCTCCTCGAATCCCCGGCTATTATGCCTACCTCACTATTTGCTTTTGACGGATGTTAAGTAGGCATAATGATCGGGGTTTCAAAGATGTCATTGACGCGACGTCTCTGTTTCAGAGTTATTGGTAGATCAGATTATTCTGGACTTCGGAATGTTCGCCAACGTCATTCGTTTCCTCAATTATAACGTGAGCGACGACATGGTTACTGTCGGCTTCCTCCAGGGTCTGTACACTAGTCCACACCCTGACTTGAACTTCCTAGTGATCTGCAAATGGAATACCACATTCTCCATAATATCAAAGGTAAATGTCATACAAGCGAACTATTTAAATATAGATAGTTTGATATGAACTACGGTATAGCCATTAGCACAACGGTTCGGTGAAAGAATAGTAAAAAATATAAAGAAAATTATATAGATCTAATACTAAAGTCATTTATTTAATAATAAAATATAATAATAATAATAATAGTAATAAATAATAATAATAATATAAAGTAGACAAGCTACCAGTCTAGGTCAACCTCGCCTAGCAATCTAATATATAACAAGGGAGGACACTTGATGCTCCCTCAAAATGTGCTGTCTGCTGGACGTCGTATTTTGAATGAACTGTTTCGCGTGCACTGTCAGAATACAATGTTTAGCTTTGAATTTCCCGCAAGACTATTTAATATTTAACACTACCGTTTACACACCTAGGATGATTCATTGTATTGTATTTTGAAATTTCAATAACTTCGTTCAGGGTTTTCAGAGATACGATTTAATTCAGAGGCATTTATGGTAAGAACATGGGGAGTAAGAAGTGGTACCATTAAGACAACTAAAGAGCTTGACAATAAAATAGATATGCATATTAATGTTTTAGTCGATATTGAGGGAGCATCAAGTGCCCTCCTTTGTTATATATTAGATTGCGAGGCGAGGCTGACCTAGACTGGTAGCATGTCTCCTGTATATTATTTTGTAAATCTTTTTAACAATCTTTTTTTTAACATAAATTACTTTCTTTCTTTTCTCTTTGTTTTTCGATCTAGAATATCTAGAATATTTTTAAAATGTATTTGTACAAACTATATTTGTTATCACCGAGCCCCTGTGGTCATTAGTTACTGAAT
Organism: Lepetodrilus schrolli; assembly: GCA_032361225.1. Taxonomy (NCBI): domain Eukaryota; kingdom Metazoa; phylum Mollusca; class Gastropoda; order Lepetellida; family Lepetodrilidae; genus Lepetodrilus; species Lepetodrilus schrolli. The sequence continues at coordinate 7,590 of JAUTBT010000863.1, read as the reverse complement.
TGTTTGATTGGTAATATGGCCCCGGGTTCAAATCCCGCCCCGGGGGCCCGGCATCAATGCTCTAGAGAGTTATCTTTCTGACGCGATCATGATATGATGCCCTGTCTGTAGAGTGGCAATGCAGCAATATCATCCTTGGTCCTACCAACCGATGCAACATTCAGCTCTACGGTCGTTGCGGGTTTCCTCCTGCCCTAAACTGACAAGCCGTGATATAAGTGAAAGAATCTTGAAAGCGGCTCTAAACTATTTTAAAACAACAACAACAACAAAACAACAACAAACATCGATTATGATGAACTAATATTTATCCCAAAGATTAACGTTATATGTCCAATCACATAGGTGAACTCGCACGATTTACGATCAAATCGGACCACAGACTTTCGGCATACCTCCAGATGGCTCGTCGTGTCTGAACAATGGCGGTTGAACAACGATGATATCATGCCCTATGTCAGTGACCTTGAACACGTGGCCATATATATGAGACCACATCCAAACTGTGGAACAAGCAAGGTAACGGCAATGCTTGAAACGAAATTCAATAGACCAATATACATGTCGTAAAGTTCGTCCCAGTTTCGTTTTAGGCAAAAGAAAAGCAATAATAATAACAACAATGATAACATCAGACTGATAAGCCTATATAGTGTATTCAACATTGAGTGCTCAAACATCAATTGCAAAAGATATCATTTTTTGCTTGTGTAAGACACTACGATTAAGGTAAAGCCAATGATTGACAAGAATAGACCAAGACGGGCGTAGGTGAAGTACCAGAGTGGATTCGGATTCGTCAGCGTACTTGCGTATATACAGGCAGCTACGCCACTGAATCAACGCTCTCCAGCTCCATGCTGTGAGACACATCCGTCCCAAGGAGGGACCAGTCTGCCGAAATCAGCTAAGCTGGAAGGCGACTGTCAAAGCATTAGACCCCACCACCACCACCACCTGAATCTGCCTGCTGCGAGTATTAACACATTGTCGTTTTAGATAAAAGAAAAATACGGCATCTTTAAATACATGGAGAACACGATGTAGTCCATAATATGACATTCTCTTTCAGAAGAGTGGCCAAATAAATGTCATAACGCTCTCCAACAGTGTGTCTCCTGGGCGCTTTGTCAAGGTGTCTGTCGTAATAAAGTCATGCAGCTTCAACAGGGAACAGTTTCTGAAAGACATCTACCCCAACGCACAATACGGATACAACGGCCGGACACTGACTGTATCGTCTTTAATGGTATGGTTGAATAGTCTAGAAATTCCAAAAGAATGTAAATATATTTAAGGAAGGAAACGAGATCTGATGGTAATTAGATTGACCATTTACCGTCTGGTTATGTAGAATCTGGTTGGCTATCCCAATATGAATGCATATCTTGGTTTCTGTGAGAGGGGTCTGTGTACACAGAAACGTATGACGTCACAATTTCCGGCGCGGCCGCCCTTTTGGAGAGTAGGTGTCTTTGGGTAGGAAATAAATATATTTCTCGATGACTAACAAATCTGAAGAAAATCTCACATATCGGGGAATATTCTTCTTTCAGAATATGCAATAACCCAGATAGTGACCATTATTCTTTATGCAAGTATGATCTTGCCTCTTTACTATACCACTGATTAAAATAGGCTATTTTGAATTAAATAGTGTTCTACCAGCAATTCTTATTAATACAACATATTTGCGATTGGTAATTTCAATCACTTATGCTTTGGAATGCTCACATAAAGAATTAAATATATTCTCCTTATTTTTCTTGTCACTATTGCTACTACTACTACTACTACTACTACTACTACTACTACTACTACTACTACTACTACTACTACTACTACTACTACTACTATTACTATTACTACTACTAAAACTACTACTATTATTACAACATTGTATTAGTAGTAACATTATATGTACATACGGAGACCACATATATTTCAATTATTTACTAATGTTGATATTATCATCAATATATCAACCTCAAAATAGCTATAGATTTCAGATTCAATATAATTCCTATAACTACATCCTATTTTGAACTGAAGGGGGGGGGGGGGGAATGAGAGGAATACTAAAAGACATATCGATATCTGCAACCTCTTCACGTGTAGATTACAATAAACAAACTACACACGACAGGTGGACGACACGTGCGTATTGATTCACGTTCAGATCGAAACTCTTCATTGGAATTGATAAAAAATCAGGTTTCTTCTTATCCGTCAGTCTCTATCTATGTTTCCAGTATGCCCCGTTCACTATGAGAAGGCAGACCGACGGGGGTTACATTCACGAAGGCTTCCTTATCGATCTAATGGATGCTATGTCAATAGCTCTCAATTTCAGGTGAGAACAATTAAATTTATGAGGAAGTACGTATCAGCTTTAACAGTATATCCTTAGCGGTCTCATAACTATTAGAAATATTGAGTAAGATTATTTGACGGATGGACGGCTAATGGTTTCTGAGGTTCCCATCATGTCATGTGCAACGATTACAGTATTAACCGTTCACATGCATTTGTTTTCAGTTTTCATGATTGTGATAATGGTAAGAAGAAAAGAAAAAACGTTAGAAATAGGTCCATATATTTATTTAAGATAATCCATCGTTTACTCACGCAATAGTCCTAATGCAGTTTTCGATTAAATATAGATTTGTTAGCAACATGATAATGTTCTAAATTAAACAGTCCTGATATAGTTTGATGCATGGAAATACTAGGTGTGTATTAGACCACAGTCGACCTGCCACTGTGTACAGACATGCTACGTACAAAGAAATACTTTGGCGACTTTAATAACAAATATCTATTTAAAATTGACCGACTAGTAAGCACTCGGTGGTCCTTTATTAAAGCATCCTCATGACGCCTACTCACCGACTGCTCATTCATACGCTACCTCTCTTCGTGTATTTAAGGATGCACTGTGCATGAGTTTTAGAGGATGCCATTAGTTAAATAGACCAAGCGCACTGGGTGTTTTTCTTGTGTTTTAAAATGCACGCGGTGTGTTGTAGTATAGAACTCGTGGAGCCCGCTGACGGGGAGTGGGGACTGAAGAGAGAAGATGGCCATTGGACAGGTCTGGTTGGACAGATGGAAAAAAGGGTCGGTTTTTCATAAAAAATAAATATTTTCTTATGGCAACAGATGCTACTGGTTGAACAGTTGTAAAAAAGAGTCGGTTGTTAATCAGAGTAAATACGATGCTACTTCTACATAGTCAAGGAACCATGAATATGTGAAACATTTCGGATAACGGAATAAAATGAAACATGAAAGCAGTCATAAATGGAACTATTCCAGTAGGCCCTATATTTCCTCTGTAAACGTGTCCCTAAGCAAAGGTAATAAAGACGCCAACATCTTTATTCATTTATATTGTAGATTAATGTATCATCGCTCGTAGTAACCTGCAAACATCACGTTTTCGTCATGTACTTTATCTAATTGAATCAGCTTAAGTTAATTCGTACTTTCTACTCTCTAAAACAGACACAATCTTCAATTTACACAGGAAGTTGACATGGTGGTGGCGCCACTAACCATCCACGAGGACCGCGCGCAAGTGATGGACTTCCTGTTGCCAGCATTCCATACAGAAAACGTGGATATTTTGTACAAATCCAAGCAATTGACGGAGAAAAACGAACTCGTCGTTGTTAGTGGCTTCACGCTAACTCTTCTTCTCACTATATTTGGGTCGGGGTTAGGTGTCATCATTGTTGTCTTCGTGTTTGAAGAGGTCAGTCCAGACTCGAGGAAATATTGCCTGAGAACTGACCAGAGCGACGAGGGCATCGTTCGAACACAGCGGAGACGTATGAAATCCCTGTCTTCCAATATTAAAGACTGGTGGTTAAGCAATGACCACATAGAACAAATTCAACTGATTGTGTTTAGAATATTAGGGTCATTATTTAAACAAGGTAAGTGTCTGAAATTTAACATCCATTTTCTCCCTTTACTCCTTTACATATACAATGAATCTAAACATCTCAAAACCGAAAATTACCATCAATCCAACCCATTTTCCAAATTGAATTACGAAAATCTCAAAATGGTACACACATACCACTTTTAATTATTTTTGTAACGAGTCGAACATTAAATTTTCGCATCTCACTCCACAATACAATTTTCATGATATTAAGGAACCAGTATCGAAACAATGAGAAGTATCTTCTTCTTTCCTATTTTATCTATTATATGCAGTTATATCTATACTTCTCTTTGCCAAGTTGCTCGAGCAGCAACAATGGTATACTATTTCGCTTTTCTTCATTATTATATACTTCGCTATCTTAACAGTGGCACACCGATTCTTTTGTGATGTCCCCGTTGGTAATCGTTTTCTAAATAACGGTAGCGCCACACTGTAACAATAATAATAATAATAATTTAAAAAACAACAGTTTTCCTTGACGGAACCAATCAACGTCGGCATATGCTGACACACCTCCAACGAATAAGGCAGTGAAGTATACCACGGGTACTACAGTAACCTACATATCAAAGTGGAATAGTAGTATTTCGTGTGCTACGCACTATACGGTTCTTCTCTCTAGGCGGCGTCTGGGAAGCCAGCACGTCTCCGGGACGTCTTCTGCTGTCGTCGTGGTGGTTGTTGACGCTGGTGTTATATGCTGGATACAGTGCATACCTCGTGTCTAGCCTCGCCGTGCATATCAAAACAGTGCCTTTCACCGACCTCCATGGCGTGGTCAACTCCAAAGAATACAAGGTTGGATTGATGTCCACGGGCATCATCAGACTTATTTTCGAGGTATGCCGACCGTGTGGGGACACTTCAAAATAAAATATTAGAAAGAATTACAACAAATGGAAATAGTATATCTTGTAGTTGTGTACAGGAGGGCGCAAGATGATAGACTACTTCTATAGTAGACATTAGTGAAGATGTCAAAGGACATAGACAGACATTTTTATTTTACTGAAAATACTGCAACTTATGTTTGATTCTTTTTTATCATAAATTGACGTCCTGATACCCTTAACGAAAAACTAACTAGTTTGTTTTCGTAATAGATACAATCTACATTCCAAATTAATTCGTGGAACACACCTATTAGGAATCTTTTCGGAATAATTCCAGAGTATACTAGCTTGGTTGTCATGAAAGCATGTACTAGAGCATACCGCCTCATTTTCCAGCGTGTTGATGTACGAATTCATATCTATTGTGGAAGAATTAAATATGGATATTCGGAATGATGCACTCAATCAAACTCAACATAAAATTTGTGCAGAATGGGCAGTGATTATAAAATGTGATTCAACAACAGCTAGTCTGTTATAGTTTACGACAACTGCTATTGTCCGTGTGAACGCCGGTGATAATTTAACTACTACAAAATCTGGCAACATTACAATACGAATACAACCTAAATCAATATTACTCCAGCAAACGAGTGAGTGAATAGTGTATACTCTGATAATTCGCTTACATCCTGAAACCAATTCTGTTAATGTCAGGTATCGAATCTATTCTAGCAATGATATTAGTTTAACGTCCAGAATGTGTATCATTCATTAAGTGGAAGTTGGCTTCATGCCTCTTTAACACAGAACGTTGCAATAGGACGAAATGGGTGTGTTCCAGCGAACTGTTGTTCTAGGAATTTGACGCAAACGTTAACATCAATAAAATATCTACTGACGTGGAAACCCTATCGTGGTGTTGAACATACAGGTCATCTATTGACAATAGATGAGTCAGTAATGGTAGCGGTATTCGGACAATTCCGACTAATAGTTTTAATGAACAAAATAGATTGAACGACATTTACGGAAATGTGATTGGTTAATGCGAAAATATTGTTTGACGGATATGCAATATACATAGATGTTCTGGAACTCCACTCTGATTGGTCTGATCTGTCCCACGACTTGTCGCATGTCCCCCCCGGTCAGGGAAAGGTAAAACTCCGAGCTATGCATGACTACGTACTACGATCGTAGCGAGTAAGCCGAGTTAGATCACGTGGCCTAGATAAGTTGGTCGCTGCACAATTAACAAAAGATAAAACATACCTGGAATATATGGGTAACACGGATACACTCTTAGTAATCACAACCTAAGAGATCCCGTTCCTTCAAACAGAAAAACGTGAAAGTTTTCACGATTCTTTCTCGTTCCTGTAAATCGAGATTTAAACTTAACCTAGTTCTCGCTTGAACGATTTTGTTGGTATAGCTGCGGTACGACTAAAAGATCGTACAGCCGTGCGATTCCAGTACGAAATACGTAGTTTTTTCATGTGGTTCCAAACTCCTTCCTTTAACTCGACAGATAAATTCACAACATACTTGTCATCATATTGGCTTCTCTCCATTCACAGAAATCTAAGTCAGGCGACTTTCATAACGCATGGCAAAAGATCGTGACCGAAAATAAGACAGATCCAGGTGTCTTAGCCGGAAGTGAAGACGAGCATCTGCTCAAAGTGAAAGCTGGGGACTATTGCTGGATCGTTGACGTCACTACCGCCCAGAAGGCGCGTGCATCAGACTGTTTTCTGGAGACTGTCGGCGTGAGGCTGAACGGACAGCAGCTAGCCATCGGGGTTCCTAGGAATTCTCCGCTCAAACCATCACTGGAAGAAGCGTAATGCATCTAATGTACCTTTCCCGTATGAATTGACGATATATCAAATATGTACATATTCCTTCGATGTACATACTGTACATGCATGATAGGTTTTTAGAACACTCTAGTAATGGTCCTGCAATATCCGTGGAGTAGGCTACAATTTCAAATGGTAAACAAATACAAAGAATGGTAGCATAGAAATAAGTACCAATCGTTGCGTATATATGTGAAAGATTCCCGTAGAGAGGTTCAGCAACAAAGCAAAAACAAACAAAAGGTCCCCTATCTAATCTCACGTATTTACGTATTGGTATTGATAATAATGATTTGATTAATACCACGTAACATTTTGGTCTAACTAGTGGTGGAAATCAATGGGGATTTTTTCTTCTGTTACAGGTTGTCGGTCATTGCCGACAGTGGACTGCTTGACCACTGGTGGCACCGATGGCAGAAGTCACGTGCTTCGGACATGTGCCCCTCTCCACCGGATATCCATCCGATAGTCTCCGCTGGTCTCGTTGGACCTGCGTATTTAGCTCTCATTGGAGTCGGCTCCGCTGGAGTGGCGCTTATGGTAGAAATCGCTGTTCATAGACTTGTTTCACACAAGATGAAACCTAGTTCAGCGTGAACCACATTTAACTTGAAGAATGAGTTTTGAAAATCCGTTTGAAAGTGGACATTGAAATCAGATCTCGTAAATTAGATATAGGCCTACAACACATCACTGAAACACACGACCTTATACTGTATGACTTTATTGCATATTAATTGTTGTCACATTCTGTTCTACCATTCATTCATCATGATAATGTGAATAGTTTCTACTGCATAGTTAATTAAATCTACATCAACGAGTTTACTGTATTAACATAATATATACTGAGCTCAAAAAGAAACCTCATTTTTAATATATAATGGCTGTAAAATATTAAAAATAATAAATACTCAAAATTCACAGT
>JAUTBT010000862.1:0-10994 GCA_032361225.1 Lepetodrilus schrolli | reverse complement strand
CTCTACAGACATCGCATCCTATCAATATCGCGTCAGAAAGGTAACTTTCGCGAACATTGATGCCGGGCCCCCGAGGCTCCGAAGTTCAACTGTTCTACCACTGCGCTACCACCCGCCCCAAATTAATGATTGGATTAGGTCGTCGATAGGATATTGATCAGAAAGTTAGCATGTGCAGATATTGTACAAGATTTGGAGTGACTATATTGAAAATGAATGTAACTTTTTACTTGTATGTTTTGCATTCTCTATTTAAGAAAGCGATATATTAGTCCACGATAGTCCACGATATTATGAACATCCTTCATTACGATACTTTATAAATATCCTATTGTCAATTTATCAAAATATGTATTTCATGCATTCAAGCTGTATAATTATCTTCATGTGTAGTGCACAAATGTTTACCGTTCCTCGATATACACGTGTATTTATACACTTGTTGTATTACAATTCTTGTATATTTTGTACTTGTTACTGTATGTCCTGTAGGCCAGTGGCCTTTGACTTTGAATAAATAAACTCATTCAGGACAAAAAATATTTTTTTAAAGTTATGTTTGAATGGAAGAAACTCCGGTATAGTTTTATAGTACGTGTATCAAGGTATTTACCATCCTCTGCCTCGTAGGGTGATCCGCTAATTTTATTCATACCACAGTTGAATAAAGGTACTGCAATTCTACGAGTTGTTCGTAGAGGATGGGTATTAATCGTTTCTTAATCGTATAGCCCTTGTCTATAGAAATTGTATCCGCTGCAAATGTTTGTACATGTACAATGCAATATTGCAATGAGACACAAGTAGTATAGAAATGACATTGTGGGTAACAGTATGTTATAACACCACCCCTGCATACGCCAATACCCGAATGTTAAAAGGATATATTAATATTTTATGAAGTTATCAAGATACCAAATGACGGCGATGCATGTACATCATGATACATACATCATATATATTCATATCCCACCAATATTTCCCTCTGGGATACAACATACTCAACAATGCCGAGACCCATCACTCCCAGGTCATTCCTTATTACGTAAATAAATCTACATTCATACTAGTATCTATATTCACATTTGACGCGTTTTACTCGGTTCATTTAAACCATTTACGAAGTACCTCTGATAATGTGTATATTTTACGAATGTGTACACCGTAACCTCTGATAATCTTAGCATTGCCATGACATGTTGCAGTAGATCTCATCAAGATTGTATCAAGACATGTACAGCGTGTACACCGGCCCTTTGAGGGGTAATTATAAAAGGCGGATTTGGTATTACAGGAACTGCAGTCATTTAGTGCAGTCTCGTCGGGTCTTTGAAGGCTTTGAAGGATGATTTTTATTTATCTTTCATTTGAACAACTCTCTTGTCTCGAACAACACGATGTCTCGAAGTTATTGAATGGGCCCCCAAGATTCGACACAAAGAGTTTCGACTGTATATTGCATTATGAAATATATACAGCATGATGCACATTCTTTATGCATTTTTATAGTCTCATAAAAGACATGTTTAAAGGAATATCTTTGTATTCGTTTTGCATTGTAAACTATCAAGATAAATAACTGACAATTGTTTGTATTTATTCGTGCATGTATAACATAACTTGACTTCAATAGGGTGGTGTTATAAATGTTACAGTAAGACCGTGTAATCCCAGTAATAGTAATTTAGTAATACAGTAGTAGTAGTCATTCGGTCATTGGCAAGTTTCAAGTTTCAAGTTTCAAGACATATTAGATGTTAGTTTATGATGCATCGTATTAATTCGACAGCTCTTACTGTAGCATCTGTTTAAAGAAACTATGGGAATCTGCTCATTTGACTCAAAATATCTTATGAATTTGGTTTTGTTATATATGTGTGTGTGTGTGTGTGTGTGTGTGTGTGTGTGTGTGTGTGTGTGTGCGTGTGTGTGTGTATGTGTGTCTATGTATGTGTGCGTGCGTGCGTGTGTGCGTGTGTGTGGTTACCAGGTTTGTTCAATGTTCGAGCAACTTCATATTTGTCAAGTATACCCGTAGTCCATTACAACGGTCTTATATACAGAATATCTCAACTGGGTTTCCCGCCAGCCATCTCGAGGTCGGTGTCAATGCTACGTGTAGGTGTGGATGTTTTATTTGGTATGAATTTGAATATTATAAATACAGATTTTTGGTGTACTATGACAAATAATGTATATCATTTCGGACACAACAAGCATATTAGTTGTTTATGGTCTAGTACATCTTCTACCTCACAAGGTATTGAATGGAGGTACTGAAATTCTACTAGCTGTTGGTAGAGGGTGGGTTTGGTACAAATCAAAGCAAACAGCTTTAACTTTGTGAACCACGATGTGATTGACATTTTCCCCCGGGTGAATGGCCAGTCCGTGGACACAGGGGTCACGCGCTACTTGTTTCCTAATATGATTTACAGGTCTATAAAGTACTGTTTATTCATGTACTTTATTTACTGCGCTCCTACCGCATTCGTGTCTGTGGAGTCGATAGTCAGGACAAACAAACTATGCATAGTGATATCCAACGACATCGGATGAAGAATGCGATACAAAAGCAAGAACACCATATTTTGTGGAATGTTGATGATGATAACGAAACAGCACACTTGTCTTTTACTGAAAAGAGAAAATCTGATGAAAAAGAAAGTTTTACATAAGAGAGTGCTCTTCAAAAGTAATTATTATTGTTGAACTGATCGATCAGTGATTTGGCGTTGGGTTGTATGCTACAATGTCTTGTTGCTTTTTGTTTGTTTTGTTGTTATTGTTGTTGTTGTTTTAATTGGGGTTTAGGGTCGCATTCAAGATTCTTTCACTTACATCACAGCTTATCAGTTTAGGGCATGAGGAAATCCGCAATATCCGTAGCGCTGAATGTTGCAGTAAACATGGGATCACCGGCTGGCACTAACAGGCCAAGGGTGATAACTGCATTGCCACAGTTCAGACAGCGCTTCCTATCATGATCGCGTCAAATGTAATTTTCGCAAACATTGATGGCGGGCTTCCGGGACTGGATTTGAACCCAGGACCTTTAGTTCCGTTGTCTAAACGTTCTACCATTGCGCTACCACTCGACATCTACAATGTGTTGACCAAAGTTTCTACCACCTATTGGTGCATATCGGTTTCATCGATACTGCATCATATTTTCCATAGCGTAGCGGTGAATGTTGCAGTAAACCTCGGAGCACCGGCTGGTACTGACAGACCAAGGACGATAACTTCCACGTTATATAACTACTTGTATTTCATTAGAAAACAGGCAGGACGATTTATACGAATACATGCACTAATAATATGCTCAACAAAATACATTAAGGGCCAGTAGTTTTTTTCGAAACGTCTACAATCCCCAGTTAGTCTGCGAGAACTTGTAGAAGCATTGGTGGAAGAATGGCACCAGATTCCTCAAGACAAGTTCCGAAAATTGGTAGAAGAGATTTTGGTGACGCTTCCTATGATCGAATCACTCATAAAATCTTACGTATTTGAATTCACATTTCAATATTTCTGTGGAATATAGTTTATGCAATACTTTTCAATTATTTTTAAAATGTTCAGGGTAACTTCACATTGAGGATAGGTCCGACTTCCGGTAACAGACCGGAAATCGTCTGATGAATGATGAATCACCAGCAGTGGCCATCAATTCTTCCATTGTGACCACACCTGTGAGGCTGTGACGTGTCAATCGACGACTGCATCTACAACTTCAGCATTCTTCTTGTACTTCCTGAAGGATATGACATGGCTGTGCGTCAGGATTTTCAAAGGCAACTCGCGAGTAAATCCTCCAAACAAAGGCCATTTTGTGTATCGAGGATGCTAGCGAGATGTCCTTGAATATACATGATCTCATTAATTCAGTAGACATGACGGGACAGCAACATTGCTTAGGGTTACGAACACTACAGTATTTATCATTTCATCTCTTCCAGTTTGCCAGCTAACAGAGGTAGAGAATATTACTGCATACCCAATAACAGAATGAATCATCACCTGGTTTATTTGAGCAGTTCCCTCGTATTTTTGTTATGTTATTGTTTCTAGCGAATACGGTTAAGTAGTGTAGAGCACATGATTAAGTCTTGTGAAACCTCTTTCTCATCCAAATCCGGGATCCGTCTATCACATATAAAATGTAATTAAATATTATTTCAATACAGAATGTGTGGCATATTTCCATGAAATTGTACCACAGTTATAACAAATATTTATAACCTAAAAAAAAAATACACATAAATATATATTTATGTCTGTTGTTAAAGTGAAAACAAATGCATTCTTGTCTATACCACGACATACATTCAATCATCAAGTTGCACTGACGTATGTATGCTACATGGGAGTCCTACGATCTACAATCCATTCAACAAAACTACGATTAATTCCGCTACTTCAGTACTATTTCCATTACAAATTTATTTCCACTTGGCGTGTCCCTAATGCGGAGAGACTTAATATCTTAGCGAGGTGAGAATACACAACCATCGATATCTCAGAGTGTATATGTTGCACCCTCCCAACTATCGTCATTGACCCGTGTGATAAATGTTTTGTTGACCAGCGGAGCTTGACCAGTATGTATTGGGGGTTTATAGCGTAATTATACTTCATCGGAATGCACTAAGTAATGTCTGTGATGTAGAAATAAAGTATATTGTGATGTTATCATGTTATCTTTTTCTTTCTTTCATGATCACTTTAATTATCGGTCGTATATTTCATATATTATTATATTTCCATATTCAGGAATTGTTTACGAAGAAAAACGTTATTCTTAACCTCGACTTCTATAATGATTTGGTCATGATATAAATTTCCTTTATTCTTGTTATTTCAATAACCATTAAATTGGTCCTTCTGAACCCGCTATGATTCATATGTTTTACCGGAAAACACGCTGTATTTTATGGGCGGTTTTAGAAGAAACGATTTGAGTAAACGCTGAGAAATTGGAAAATTAAACACCATTACAAATAGTTGTTAGTTCACAAATAATAATGTTTTAAAAATTGACCCGACTTTGCATATAAATAGAACCATCTCTAGAACATTATTAAATTTATGTTCGATAAATTAAATAACTCTCTCTCTCTCTCTCTCTCTCTCTCTCTCTCACACACACACACACATACGCACACACATACACACACACACATACGCACACACACACGCACACACACACAAACACACACACACACACACACACACATTTTAACGAAGCGAAATCTCACGAAGGAATCATCGCATACATACACTGCTTATACCGATGGATACGGAATGAATCGCGCTTTCTACTGATATTCCAAAACAACGTAAGTCTGACAATTGATTTTGGCACATAGCCCTTATTCCATGCTATTATGAGAACATATATTCTCAGACGGGGAATGCAGAGAGAGAAAAAAGTCACCGGACTAGGTTCGAACTTGGAATTGCAGGTTTGTAAACGCACATATGACAGCTTCTGTATAACAGTAGCGTATACCATTAATTTTTGCAGACCTCTGAAGAACAGGTGCCAGGCAATATAATCAATAATAGCTGGGATACCCAATAATTAAATTTTGTTATTATACATTGTAATTGCCCGAAATGACAATAGTTCTGCCTGACATGAGATCTATACCTAATATCCTATGCAAAAATCTATGTGAATTATTGTTGTTGTACCTTGGTGTAGGTCTACATTAGCATGTTCAGTCATCCGTTATTGAAATCAAGAACTTAACAAGCAGATAAACATACACAGGCTTGAGAACAACAAGTATACTTAAGATTTGACATGCCTACCTATAATCACTATTTAAATCTAATATGAATTTATTTGCTTCACTGGATTTAAATACCTGCAAATCTGTCATGTTGAATATCCTTTGAAGGTACACTACCTTGTATTTTCCAGTGATTTCTGTTATTATATTCTGAATGTCTTACAATACCATGAAGATGTCTATGTTTACTGATGTGCGTAGTGTGTGTGTGTATATGTGTGTGTGTGTGTGTGTGTGTGTGTGTGTGTGTGTGTGTGTGTGTGTGTGTGTGTCGTGCACTCTCTAAACTCGGCGCAGTTCGGAAAATGATAATGTTTGCACGCCCGGGTGCCAGTGAATGAGAACCAGTGACTGCTATGAGACACAGGAGCATGGGAACAGGTTTATCGTCACCCAATATGGTCATTAAAGGGTATAATTAAGACATATTTTAATACGAAGATATCGTGTGTCTCATACGTGTAGCATTGCATTCTCAGAAATGCTGATTTTGACTTAACTTTACAGATTTGGAAAGACAAAGGATATTCTTTAGGTCTTTATCCTGGATAAAGTTCTCGTTCATAGTATTATGCAAGAACTTTATACGGCGTCGTGGGAGAATATCGCTTTAGTGATACTTCATTATACGCTATGTCTGGAAATCCCTGGAGTAAACTTTCTCAGTATTTAGTAAAGATTCAAAAATATTTTGTTAAAATATTTGCAATTCAATTGGCCTATCTATATGCGGAGGTCTAAACCAGCATCTAAAAGAAGAGACACAATATATCAGTATTCCCCAAAGGCGTTGTTCCTACACAGTGTTGTCTTTGTCGTAGCCGTTTTATGCAACACCTGTGTCGGTTATTTGTCTATACATGTATGCACAGACATCGCAGTGTAGGTAGCACAATATATTGTGTAAGTTAACGTAGACTAGGTTTACAATCACACGACTGTCTTCAATTGTGCACGCACCAAATTTCCCAGGTCCTATCCCCGTAAATTTCCTTTCAGAAAAGGTTTCAAGTGGACTTTTTTAATTTGCATACTTAGTAGTTGTTGTTAAGAATATTACGCGAGGTTTGGAGCTTGAATCAAACCTAAATTTGACAACCTATAGATTGAAGAGTCACGCACCCGAGAAAGTAAATATTAAAATGAATTGATCTGTTCAACTAGAAACACTTTCTATAGTAAATATATTTAAAGTAGAAATTATATTATAACTATCATCTTAAAATTGGATATAAATTCATGTATCGTTTAAAACACATTAACACGAACAGCAAAATATTGATATGTTGATCCAATGTATTTTTAAGTTACAAATTGTGTACAAGTATTTTTTAATGAATAATTAATATGCAATTAATATTATTTACTCACGTATCCGATATAATTATTTTCTATGGATTAATTGTTACGAATTCGTTCATATTCATTCATATATACATTCCGACCAGCTCTGTACCACTAAATCATATACATCTTAATATAAATTATTGTTTGCTGATATTTCATTCCAGTACAATTGAACATTGAGTTATTGATTTGTTTTAGTAATATAATACCTGTAATACAACTACTTATTAATTTTGTAAACTAATATAGACTCTCAACAACTCATATACTACTCCCCCGTTGACCAACCACACTTACTATACTTAATCTCATAGCCATAAATATAATTGTCAAATCAGCTTAATACCAACAAAAGAAATTCCAAATATAATACTACTAATACATTCCTTTCACTTTGTCATGTTTATTTTTCTTTGTGTACTGACATGAAACATTATTACTGTTTGTAATTCAAATGGAAATATGTTCTTATAGAAGGTCACAGTAGGCTTGTTTGGTTATGGATTGAACACGGGGCCATAGTAAATAACCGTATACATGAGGTCCGTATAAAGGAGGTTCCACTGTACTCACAATATACATCGGACTCTGGCCGACGACAATAGCAGAGTGAAACTTGACAGGTGACAATAGTGATAGCCATACGAGAGGCTGGTCAATATGTACTTGTCAACACCAATAGCAATGGCAACATAAGGGAAAGATACCAAAATTATACTTATCTGTCTTGGTATGTTATACTAAAGATTCGAGGGATTGTTAATGTGACCGATTTGCTGTGATCGAG
Source organism: Lepetodrilus schrolli (assembly GCA_032361225.1). NCBI lineage: Eukaryota > Metazoa > Mollusca > Gastropoda > Lepetellida > Lepetodrilidae > Lepetodrilus > Lepetodrilus schrolli. Next base: position 3,059 of record JAUTBT010000862.1, on the reverse strand, counting down.
TGCTCCAGACCAGATACTTGACGATAAAGTATTCATCTGAACTACACACTCCAGACAGATGTTGACACTTAATGTGATAGTATGGCATTAATGTCAGTATATAATAGCCTTCCACGTGGTAGTAAAGTCAATCAATTATTAATTAATAAGACACCCATAATTATCAGTACGGTTTACTTCTGAGTAAGAAAATACTATTGAGGTATGATAGCTGGGTTTTTTAATAGCTGCAAAACAAAACAAAACAAAACAAAGTATATACTAGTATATAAGACAAAAGCTTTAATTAATACTACCTCATACTGAGTAAGCATTTATGCATAATGAACACTGAAAGATAGTTCTAATTTGTACATGAGTACGATCATGAACATCTGTCTAGTTGGCCAGTAGAAGTTACTACGCAGATTATTTTGGAAATTATTTAGACATTATTTTCTTCACTTTATTTTAGCTATTGTTAGGCATTCAATTTTGTTTTTGAATAAACCACAGTCACTAACAAATTGTATAGCAACAACTGTATTTAATTAATGTACAATGAACGTCAGTTAAGGTGAAAATAGTATGTTGATAAAGGTAAGAATAAATTATTCAGTTAAATGTTTTATCAGAACTACGTGTACAAATGCAGCCTTCCGTGAAGCAGTCGCGTTAACTACGAAAGCCTCTCGTGAGTACAGTGTAGTAGGATCCAGAACACTCATATGTACAGAACAGAACAGAACGGAACAGAACAGGAGTTATAGTTTCATAGTGGATACCAGAACTTCATGAAAGGGTGTCCTGATATGTATTATTATTAGAACTATTTACATAGATGTATTGCATATTACGAGAGCAAAATATATTATTTGATTTTTTAAATAGCATTTTCTTTTTACATATGAACTTAGCTATATATTAGTTCAACACCAAAGTATTTCCAAACTTCAACGTGTTCCAGGTGTTCTATAAGAACATGTAGACACATTGGAAGATGAATAGCATCAGATATCCTCACGCCGTGTTCACAAATTTGGTAGAAGGCTTCCCCACAAAATATTTTCCGGCCCTTAATGTATTTTTAGAGTATATCTTTAACATATCTTTCCTTCCCATGATATTTGCATTTCTCTAGGGAATAACTCCATGATGTCATAGCGAGAAAGAATCTGAATGTAAGGTTGGGTTAACTCTTGATAACTTCCATAAGCACCATGGCATTGAGATAGATTATAACATTTGGTAAGTATTGTTAATAATTAAGGAATTAAGAATTCTTAATCCCAGAATTATATCACTGATACGAGAACTGAATGTATAACAACAATGTGTGAATCATGGCAAAATTAATTATCTAATGCACTGAATGTACATACTGTGTATGTTAAGATATTGGATTTCAGTGGATGACAATTCTCATCTACTTCCGTCACGACTTCAAAGGAGTCTGGACTTTCAAGATTACAGGATATGTTTATCTATCCAAAACATCTTGGGCAAATAATTTCAAAGTCTTTCATTGTTGACACTTGATTATAATCATATCAGTTTTGATTGGCCAGCTTAAGACACACCAAGGCCAGTAACTCCTCCCACCATTGGCTGACCAATACAAAATCTCAGCTAAGTGGTACTGAGGTAAGTTGAGAAACTTAAAGTTGCATAGATCAGAGTTTGAGCCTTGTCTTGAAATGGTGCCAGTATACCGCTCCCACTGTCTTGAGATGTTTAATACTGTCTACAGACTTTCTACCTCATGTTCAGTGGTGGTCACTTTGCATCTCTACTGGTCAACTGTCCACTCCATCTCAGAGGGTATACTAAATGTATGTTTCAATATGTTAATTAGTGGTAGTAGTCTTGGAATAATTAGTGTTATATCTGTTACATACATTGTATACCATAGTGATATCCATGTGTTACTGTTGTGATGTTCATGTGTTACTATTATGATGTTCATGTGCTACTGTTGTGACATATTTATGTGTTACTGTTGTGATGTTCATGTGTTACTATTATGATGTTCATGTGCTACTTTTGTGGCTTATCCATGTGTTACTGTTGTGACATAGTTATGTGTTACTGTTGTGATGTTCATGTGTTACTATTATGATGTTCATGTGCTACTTTTGTGACTTATTTATGTGTTACTGTTGTGACATATTTAAGTGTTATCGTAATGTTCATTTGTTATGTTACCAATGTGATATTCATATATTAATATATATTGTGCTATGTATTATACTATTGTGCTATGTATGTATATATGTTTTGCTTTTATAACACACATGCATTACGTTTGTAATATTGATGTGTTACTGATTATAAGCAATAATTAACATCACTCTATATAGTAAACTTTCAGAACATCTCTCCAGTAGAAATATCTGCTTTCAGTACATTACTAATAAATTAAAATTGACCAGGTTGAACATTGTTTTAAAGGCATACAATCATAGATTAAGTTGCCATTTTGGACTGAATTGGAGTTAAAAATGCCAAGGGCATGCACTTAGCATACATATAATTGCTTTTGTATCTCCAAATACTTTTTCACTGCTGTAGGATAGGTAACATTCCATTGCAGTTTACATTTCTGGTAAAATCTGAATAATCAGTTGGTAATGTACTGTAATGTCTCAATGTTCTATCGTCTAATAGACTAAGGGGAATAATTTAATCATTGAACACTGTCAAAATTAATAACCTTTCACGACCACTGGTACAATTATAGCTATGTAACATACATATTAAAAAATAGTAAAAATGAAAATATTGAAAAACTGGGATATGCAGAAAATGTAGCTGGTTACCCAATATACTTGTGTAGACACATCAAATGTAAATTCTTTCATGTAAAAAATATGTTTGACCATGACATATGTAAACAAACCCATGATTGTATGCCTTTAAAATACATAATAGTTTGTTATTCCAGTGTACTTAAAACAGTACTGTAGTGAACAGATGCAACATAGGGGTTCATTAGATCTCATCTGGTTTGTTAAAAATAAATAGTAAATAGTCTTGAGGGAAATTCAAAGCATTGCTGTCTGGTAGACATCGTATTTTGA
>JAUTBT010000861.1:0-10994 GCA_032361225.1 Lepetodrilus schrolli | reverse complement strand
ACCCCACCCCCACACACACACACATATATATATATATATATACACACACACATGCCTCTCTATCTCTCTCTCCCCCCCTCTCTCTCTCTCTCTCTTCGTAAGCCTAAATACTTGCTTTCAGTGCTTAATGTTGTCCTCGTTGAGCATCTTCCTTCGTTTTCGTCTAAACATCTTCCTCAGAGAAACGACCAATATGACGAAGTTTGCCTATATGTGATACAAACAAGTAGTAGTTAACATACATGGCTGTGACATTTTCAACTTATGTTAACTGACAATCGTACAACAGTCTACCAAACGTGTACTTTTGAGAGGTGAAAGATGAATTCTTCAATACGAAATAATATCATTATAATAATTATATTAATTATAAATTTATAAATAATAAATGTGTAAGCATCTAGGCCTATGGTTATTCTTTACTATTCTATATGATTATTGACTCAATATGCACCTACCGCTATTATCACCAGCACAGGCCCCACGAACGCCCATAATATGCTCCTTTCCGTGGACAACCAGCAACTGCACAGTATAAGAACAATCTTTATTATTAATATTATTATTATTATATTTATTATAGTAATAATAATAATTAGTATTATTATTATCAATTATTATCAATTATTATCAATTATTATTATTATTATTATAATTTGTTTTCTTTATTATAACATTGTCTCTGCTTAAAGAACCCCCGGACGTATTCTATATAACATTTACTTTCATTAATGAAGGAACATTGAATTTCCGAGATTCTATTATGATTATATATGACACGTATACAGATAAACTTCTCAAGTGTGTAATACTAAATACTTAGGCCATGTATATGTTAGTAACTTACTAGCGTTGTCCGGTGTAACCCTCTGGCTTGACAACTCCCAATGTAACTCCAACCACTAGAGCAGGAGTTACTGTCAACAAATGTCAAGACTGTAATAATTGACATCCATTCTTTGGAACACATACAAACACTGTCACTGTGTCTTGTACACGGAAATATAGATTACTGTATTTTTTAGCAATGGACTTCATTTTTACTGAGCAGAGGCAATTTGAAATATACAGTAGGACATATATCTTTTAAGAAGGCCGAGTAGAAACATATTCAATATTTGCAAGAACTGGCCTCCGTTTGACGAAAGTGATGTATTGATATAGTCGTCCTAGCGTAAATCACGGTGTATTTCATGCTTCTACTCAATCCATTTACGCTCGGACTACGGACCGCGAGACGATCGTTTCGTGAAACGAAGTCCTGCAGTCAAATATCGATAACACGCTTTGAAAAGTTCCTTACTTTGTAACACAGGGGGGCCAATTCTCGAAACGTTCATATAATCGTACGACAATCTTAAAGATTCGTATAGTAGGGCTATGAAAATATTACGCACGTTCTTACGCTAAGAAGATCGTAAGGATGTTTCGAGAATAGGCCCCCTATGAGGACGACTGCCAGGACGAGCGATCAGAGTGAGTGAATGAATTCTTTATTACAGTGTCACGCATCTAGATACAGATTAAAGTTTAATATGAAAAACTTATGTAAAATGGACATGCAGTGCCTCATTAGGCCGAAGAGCCACTAATATTAACATATAAAATATTGCTTCTAAAAAGTTGGGGTTTCCCCCGATATCTAGTGTATACGTTCGATGAAGCCTCCTGTAAGTGTGATGTACCCTAACTACCCGCAATACTTACCCCACACCATGATAAGAAGCGACTTGAGGTACGACGTGAAACTGATGACGATGACAATGGAGATAAAGAGGTGGACGCCCTCCGCCAACATCACAAAGAATACCGCCAGAAAGAAGTAGTGCAGAAGTGCCGCAAAGACAATACACACGTTCTGTAAGCATACATAGAGATGTCATCCATTGTCATGGTCTGGCCTCGAGATCACGGAACCTTTTTGAGCACGATTTCATGCTCAACTTATTATTGAGTCCGAAATCCTAAGTGTTGTTATTTTGATCCACAAATAATTGTTCTTGTTTTTATTTTTTTTAAATGTTTTTTTAACAAGAAGGTATTTCGGGATTCATGAACATCCAGCTTAATGGCTATCTGAATACATCTTCCCGAGGGGATCCCACCACGTAATTTCGGGATTCATGAACAGCCAGCGTAATGGCTATCTGAATATGTCTTCCCAAGGGGATCCCACCACGTAATCCTCCAAAGTATACATAAATCACCTTGTTTTCTGTGAGTGTCACACCGATGAGGAACAACGTATAGCTGATGATGAGCAGGACACAGAGGTGCATTAATAACACTGACTTGATCCGTGCAACCTGGCTCTTCACCAAATACCTCAAACAGTAGCAATGCATATATTACCTCAGTGGATTAATGTGGGTGACGTAATCTATATACAATACCGAACACATTATGTCAATGACAGATTTGTCACATTATAGTTTATAGTAACATTGGACATAGTTGTTTAACTTTATCTTAATTACGGAAAACATGTAAACGATAATATATGATGAAATATATGTTGGAAAACTAGTAATTTCAGTCTAAAACTACGTTGGTGAAATGTATGTTGGAAAACTAGTATTTCAGTCTAAAACAACGTTGGAGCCATTCTTTTCGGATTCTTTACAAGCTTTTCCCAAAAGACCTAACAAGACCAATTTTTAAAATCTGACTAAGAATGACATTCAACGTCTTACCTAGTTAAATATGAAGCTAAATATGGAAATATTGTAAAAGTATATATTATTTACCTTTATTTCCATTTCTTTCTAATTGATAGACCTACACATATTTGTATCACATATTTGTATGTCTCGCATACATAGTACTTACTTCCATAGCATACAGTATACGATGATTGTCAGCAAGAGGAAGAACAAGGAGATGCCGATCCCTATCATTGAAATAAGGCCCAAGATGAAGGCATCTACTTCTTTCTACAAGATCAATAGAAAGCTCATCATACAACAGTCATTATATGAACGAAATGGGCTCGACACTTTACGTAAACAGTGTCCAATAAATCAATGATGTCTGGGCACGTAATAGTGTGTACTATGCTATTTTTTTAATATGTAATAACAGCTATATAATTTCCTTTCGTTAAAGTTTGATCTGAATTGATTTTAGTTCGGTAAATTGGACAATAGTGCAGCTCATGGCACTGTACATATGTTTTCAAACACCTTGTAAACGACCACTGACATATCAGTTGAAACAAACGACCGGACTTGAAATCTTGGCTTTGAATTTGAGGAACGTATTAACTACCCTACCGGTTGAACTGGGCTCATAAGAATGGCGAAGTTTGTGGTGTGGTTGCAGCCGCAGAGGACGACGTCGTCCTCACGATCCACCTCATAACACCCCTCAGAGGACCATTTCATGGCTGAACGATCCCTACAATACACACCTTGACATGACAGGTTGTTTGGCCTTAAGAAACGGTGCATATTATTGTTATTCTTGAAATTCAAATGAGTAGACATGTCATGGTCAAACGTAATTTACCTGAAATACATATGATTTGTCTACCCATGTATATTGGGTAACAAGCTACATTATCCGCTGGCTCCACTGGTTTTCAATATTTTCATAGTTTTTCATATTTGATTGTATGACTTTAAGATTGCATACCGGTATGCTCCCCATATGTTGTCAAAACTGCACTGAATCACTCATTTATAGAGAAGGTACTATCGGGTCATTAGTAGAAAACAGAAAACCGTACATTTAATTGAGTTGAAAGAATCAACTAAGATGGTGTCTAGTTTAATATGAAATATACGAACTTACGAAGAAGTATAATTGAGGAAACTGCATAACGCATCTGAATTCGTCCTCTGAAATAATAGACAAAAATATCAGGAGAAATGGTTACTTCCCGTATTTTACATCCTCAAAAACATAAGCACAGTCTATATGTTATTGTACGTGGCATAAAAGAAGTTACTTAATATTTGTTTCTAGGATGTGACAACAAATTAAAGCAATAGTACCACATTATAGTTCATTGTGGTTTAAATCCCACATACATAAACGATATTCTATCGTGGATTGGGATTTTTTCGACATTAAATCAACTGACGTTGATATGACGTAAATTGCTAATGACAACTTACGTTTACGTGCATCTTAATATACAGAGGTGGACTGAGTCTTACAGCCTGTGGGTATACATGGAATGACACCACACGAGATACAACATCGTTCTTGGACTGCGTCTGTGCATTACCCGCACCGCTGTTTATGCTGTCACTGTGGATAGAATACAAGTGGAATCTTTATATTACTCCTTTTTACACATCTATGATTAAGTGGCCATTGTATTCTATAAAATCAGGAGAATAGTAGACTAGACGAATTATCCAAAATCAAACTTCTATTAGCATTTTATTTTAGTAAAGGTGGGATCTCGGGTGTTTTAGGATTATCTGAGGCCTCTGAATCCGAAAATGACAGTTCCCACACTGAAATTGCGTCTAGTCTATAGACATCAATACCTGAATTTCATAATGACGAGGCTAATTTCTAAATTGTATTACTATTTAGCTTCAAGGCCATTACTTTCAGATCACGTTATTCTAGAAAAGCATTAATTAAACATCAATACATTAAGAGAAATTATATCTATTCGTAATCCTACCTGATTTCGGGCAATTCTTCGTTAGTATCCATCTCCTCCATATCTTCTCTGTTTATTTTGGATTCAATGTTTCGATAGATGATGCCACTATACCAAACAAGTGTTCCGTCTGTACATGATGAACAAGAAATTCAACAATAGATACAATGTTGAAGTTAAAATGTGAATCTGTCTAACAGTTAGACAAAGAAACTTACCATCTACGTTCCAACGTACGCAACCGTATTATAACTGGGTCCTGTCCCAAGGAACGATCGTAGTGCCAATACACGTACAAGATCTACTCTTAGCACCAGCATCGTTCTGTACAACGGACCCATAGCCTATCAACCCGGAAATATACAATCGGCCAACATCGGGCTACTTCGGATTTGCTCCATGATATACTGCGAGGCAGTCCCGAATGTCAGGCGAGTGGGTACATATAATGTCCACTTACTTGTTACGTTTGGGAAAGACTGCTTCAACATCTGAACTGATGCTGTTCGCTCGGACATCCATGCAGGTAAAACATTGGCAGAGGGGAAATTGATGTCTTCATCTTTGACAGAGCGTATCTGTAAAACTGCCCAATGAAGATGGTAATTTCATAGTATATCATTTGAAGTATCAACAATACAGCCATCACGAATTTACAACATCATTAAACTGGTACAAAGCAATGGCTTCCTAAATTAGACATATTTATAACAATAATTACATTGATTACTGTTATTATATCCTCCTAATCTAGGATTAAATGTATGCTGTATAAATAGCAATAACTTAAGAGGGTAGCTTCAAAGTATATGTTTGAATACTATATGTATATATAATACATGTACATTATCTTCCTATGACAAATTATCAGAATGTCATCGTTCATCTATATAGATGTCAATATTGAAGCCGTTGTAAATTATAGCTTTACTTTGTTATAGGAGAGTGGGAGGTGATGTTGCTTACATATTTCATCAGTTACGTATGTCATGTTATAGGATGTGTCCGATGTAATGTTGGCCATGCTATCCATTGTCTGTGCCACCAGATCATCAACTGACATCAGTATCGACTTTGATCCTCTCAGACCCTGAAAACAACATAACATAACATACAATATTTCACCGGTCATGTATCGCTAGTCTGTGCCATTTATAGTCACAGACAACTAGGCTTGCATACATTTATTGGCATTCTCTGTAGCGCAATGGTAGAACGTTTGGACTCCCGCGCCAAAGGCCCTCTGTTCAAATCCCGTCCCGGGTGCTCGTCCAAAAAAGGCCACACCAAAAAAAATGGTTTCGCAAAATCTGGGCCAGTTGTACTGATGGTCTACCAGCTCTCAATTCTCAAGATATAATATGATTTTAGTAAAATCTATTGCCAGTTGAAACGATTCTTTCGAACATCACACCCGCATAGCACCTCTGGTCAGTGTTTTCATCTACTGTATCACTAATAGGCATTGCAATGTAATTACCATTTCTTTAAGCTTACTCCACTTCTTTCCATCAGCTTTCAAAATACCATTTGCTATGTCAAGGCACGTCTGAAATAATATATAATATTGCTCATAAGAATACACGGTAGCAATAACAGAAGTAGGCAAACATTACACAATGCATTTCATATTAAAGGTATAAGTTACAATGTGAATGCCGGTCAGGTGAGGTATGGACACTACACTGCAAGAACAACGAGACATGGCAATGACTAATTAGAAAGATTATCTCTTAATGCATAGACAGTTTAATATGAAATAAGTAAATTAGGATTACACATGTCCTAGTATTTATAAATTAAGAACAATTGGGTGAGAATTACTGCACAGTGAGCTATAGGAACGTAAAGGTGATGCATTCTCTTATAAAATACACCCACTTGTTCCAAAGGTGTATAACATGTTATTGTAACGCTCTTTCAGGTAACCACCTTAACCAATACGAATTCCACATCCTTCTGGTCTCTTTTGTATGTTCGCGAGATTGTCTCTAGATATCCAAGCATCAGGTCTATATCTAAAGTGGTCATTTGGTCAATGTTGAGAGGCAGGATCGCGCTAAGCTTGCCACTGAGATCATCTTCAGTGAAGCCGTCCTGCATCTTCTGTATCTGTAATGAGTGGTTAGTCCTTGTCAAAGACACTGGTGGAAATTCATTTTAGATTCGTTTATGAAATCTTATATTATTGGAAACATTTTACAATAATGTAAAATTTAATCATTAAAAATAATCGAAAGCAATTATAATTAAAGTCTTTGACAAGGACTAGTAGCAAGCATATGTATTATCACAACGAAACGTTAGGTGTCCTGTTCCAGGATCCTAACAAAGTCCTAACAGGATCCTGGCAGGACATTTTCACCTAGGATGTCCTGGTTTATTTGTGAGCATCCACGTTAGGTGTCCTGGCCCGGACACATAACAGGATATCTAACGTTTATTTTATGTGGATTCTGCTAAATAACTATCAATAATTAACTAAACACTACGATTACGAAATGGAGACGATAACTTAACGTAGGGAGGATCTGCGATTGTATTTTAATGGAGTAGAGTGATCGATATATATATATGTGTTAACAGTTTACTATTTAACAAAGAAATGCGTCCTTACAGTTTGAACGAATTCCTCCAAGGAAGTATTCCGACATCCTAAGTCATAGTCGACGGCCTCCCAACTTCCTGTGGAGTTACAACCACGAGTAGTCGTTCCTGGAACATACGTGAAGTAGATTTTGAATAGATAATGTGATGATCATTAAGAATTAAGGATGCCAAATACACTTATGTAATTACAGAAATTGTACGTAACATGGTTCAGAGACTGCATATATGTCTTAACCGTTAACTTTCTACTTCATTCAGTAATAGTGTCTGTATTCCGCAATATTTCCGATTATTTTTAATGATTTTTTTACATTTTTTGAAAAATAAAAGAATTGGCAGTGAATCAGTTCAATTTAAAAAAATGTAAAAACATCATTAAAAATCGAAAAGAAATTGCACTACACGTGTTTGACAAGGACTATTCAGTAATATCAAGATGAGATTGATTAATGATGGGATCATAACACGAGTTTAACGACCACTTTAAAATCGTTCATACTTCAGTGAACAGCCATAAAATAACGGTAATTTATTGAATGTCATGGGTAGTATTGTAGAAGTGAATACACAAATTGTCATCTTACCTGTATATTGTACTGGACATTTAGATATCGCCACTTGACCAGACGGCGTCTCCGGCCAAACCACGCCACTGTCATCGGTGATGTTCGGACAGATCATCGTGTCTTTAAAATGATGTTGTTAAATTATACACATGTGGAAATAAAGTCCGGAATCACCCATCCTCGAAATCCCGGCCTTTATGACTACTTAACATTCGTCAATTTAAATGTTTAGAGGATGGGAATGGCCGGGAGAATAGAAATATCATACTTACATGTAGATAAGTGATTTGGTCAGTTTATGATATTTCTAAAAAGATCATAATTAAATAATCATTAATTAATCGTATGGTCGTTCTTGCAATTGTTTAATCTTAATCTATTAAAAGCAATATATAATATCAACAACAAACAATAAAAAATAAATGAATAGTTGATGTATTTTTTTCGTTTATTCCTTCTGTATTTTTAAGACATCTTTATCGACCGGATATGACATGTACAAAGCCAAAATATCACATGACGACTGGCATATGTCCGATGTGTTCATTAATCAGGAAAATAATCACATAAATGATAACACTTCTCCACACGGTGGGGTAATAGTCAGTATCTCGTGTGACCGCCACGGGCTTGGATAAACGCTGTGCACCTTCTACTCATTGACTGTATAAGTCTTTGTATTCGAGTCTATGCTATTCTTGCCCATTCATCCTGGAATGCCTGCCGAAGTTCTTGAAGCGTTTGACATCGCGGTTGACGTTGTCGCAGTCGCCGATCAAGTTCATCCCAAAGATGCTGAATTAGGTACAAATCTGTCGAGTTGGACGGCCATGGCAGCACATTGATGTTCTGGTTCCCTAGAAAATTCATGCTCACGTGTGTAGTATGAGGCCGGGCATTATCCTGCTGGAACATTTCCCTCTGAACGTCAATAACTGGAAGAAGGTGACGTAGAAGGTCGGTAGCGTATAGCGGTAAGATTTCCTTGTACGTGCACCAGATTTGTTCTACGGGCGTAGGATATGGCAGCCCATATCATGGCACTATGATCACCAAATCTATCAACTTCAATGACGCAATTTCGGGCGAAACGTTCGTTTTTACACCTGTGCACACGTGTTTTTCCTATTCTGTGCAACAGAAAGCAGTCGCCAATTTCTCAGATTCACTTGTTGAAGGTTGACACACCATCGAACACGTAAACGTCGAGGCTGACGTCTCAATACGGGACCGAATATAGTCTGTTGCGTATTTTCTGCACAGACACTCTTGATAGACGAGTTACATTACCAGCTTTTTCTGTTGCTGTTACAGCTGCTCATGTCGTAGGAGGAATACCAGGATGTAACTACCCTGAGCTGCAGTAGTGGCACGTGATCTACCAGCTCGTGGTCGATCTTTTGTTGATCCATGTTGTTGATATCGTCACCAATGCCGTGAAACTGCTTTGGTGGACGTTATAATGACAGGCAACTGCTGCCTGACTCACCAGCCACCAAACATCCGATAGCAATGTATCGAGATTCTTGATCCAGTCTTGGCATATCGAAATGTGCACATAGCTCAAACAACTGTGAATGTTTCACCAAACGATTACCAGCGTTCTATACCCAACAACATCACTCAACAATGTCCCGATTTTCACGTGCATAGTGTTTTCCCCCTAGAATTTGCCGGACGAGGTTTTTTTTAGCTCACGAATTAAAACTTTCAAAGGTCATCAAATCGTACATTTGGTCAATGCAGACCATTCGCAACCTTAAAGGAAAATCATTAATATTTATACTACTTCAACTTATTCTGTCAAAATAATATATAATTTTTAAAACGATTTGACCTATGCGTTTATTTTGGGGGAGAGTATATAATATATGCATTGTTAATTTACTATAAGGCTATTGTGTTACAAACCTTCAGGGATGACTTTCACTATAACGTTTTTGGAGAGGAGTCTTTCCTTTTTATAAGACCATTCACAGTAGTAAGTCGTGTTCCTCGTCACGTTGCTCAGCGTGTAATGCAGATCTGGTCCTAGAGATGTAATTATGTTATTACTAAATTACTGAATTTATGAACATTACTCGTTAAATATTAAGTCTCCAATGTTTAAACATGCAATTGTCCTGTTGCTTATTTTGAAAAAAATATATATGTTTACTAATTGAAATTATAAAAATTATGAGAAACTATTACGAAGTCATTCACATTTGCTTATGCAAATACGTTATACCTTTACCTGTACTCTCTGCAACGATGATTGATTTTTCAACTCGTTCTTTTTTTAACCATCTCATGTTTCCCTGCGTGATACTGGGTCTTTTAGAGCAGGTCAGGTTGACCTCTTGGCCTTTCCGGAAATACACGACGCCTGGTTTGACCGTCACCCTCGGGGCTGTTACAACGGTCAGTTTCCGTGCTCGCTTGTGTGTCTTTACGTCAAAACCAGATAATATGCACATTAATTGTCCTGTAAACAAATTAAAAATCCTGCAATAGCTATCAGTACCTTTAAATTAACCGCTGTCAAATACGTTGATGGCAATTAATTATGTTTCGATTTGTTTTTCTTTTGTGTTATATTTTTACATGTTATTTAAAAAAAAATAGAAATAGAAAACTCGAAAAGAATTCCATTAACGTCTTTGACAAGGACTAGCTTTAAATAAGTAATTAAACCATGAAAATAAATATACATGAAAGACCATCAGTATTGTTTATGCTTGGCATTTCGTATTCATCTGGCAATGTATTAACTTTAATGTTAAAGCAATGCACTACTTCTAAAACACTTCATTGGCATAAACGTTATTCTAAACTATTTTACAACAAACTTCCTGAACTCGGAGATCTGCAAACACATTTAGTATTACCTGTATCTCTGATAAGAATGGGTTTGAAGCTAAGCACTGCTATCCAGTCTGCGCCAAGTTGTAAACTCTTAGCTTGAAGTCGGCTGCCTTTTTCAGTGGGTATCAGTTTATTTGACAACGACCACCTAAACGTTGGCTGTTGACGGGCGTTACTTAATCTACAGTAGATATCTACATTGCTGCCGTTCTGGACAATGCCTGACTGAGAGCCCTGTACGGACAAGGAAATCTGCCACCGAATGGTTCCTGTAAATGAAGAATTAGGCATCGTGCTACTTATTTCGTCTAGGGTTCACTATCGCTGAATATATATATATATATATATAT
>JAUTBT010000860.1:0-29323 GCA_032361225.1 Lepetodrilus schrolli | reverse complement strand
GAGAGAAAATAATGAAATTACTGGTAATAGGAGAGAGGATGATAAAGAGTATGAGTATATAGACTAGGACTATATCGGACTTTTTCGCGATTGAGAAATGGATGCCTTTTTGGTTGCCTGGGTGTTGGATTATACAGACTGACATGTAAACTGAACACACCCACAATCTAGGATACACAACACGGAGGTTATTGTGTAGCAAGATCGGTGAAACCTGCAAAACCTGCAGAAGATAATGGGGTATAATATTAAGCGGCAGACTTTTCAAAGAAGATATAACCCATTTAATTTAACGTGCTGCTTCTTAAATATCCAGAATGCCTCTGGAAAGGTTTCAAGAGTAAATAAAAGAAATACAAGTGTTTGAAGTCAATGGGCGTTTTCAAAAGTAATTTCGTGAGGCGATTTGCGTAATACAATAAAACGTCTTTATCATGTGCACAAGGGGCGAATCCATATTCTGGACAAAATAACGGGTTACATATACTGTTTACACGATATACTAGTATACTAATATTGCACCTGATATGGAGAACGACAATCTTAAAGATTCGTATAGTAGGGCTATGGAAATGTTACGCACGCTCTTAGGCTAAGACGATCGTAAGAACATTTCGAGAATATAGGCCCGTGGGCTTTCCTGTATGAAACGACGTACCTTTACAGCTACTTTAACTCCAACGTCAGTCATACACTACACCATTGGACTTAAAAACACACAATCACAGATTAAGTTGTCGTTTTGGACCGAACTGGTACCATTATAGCTACGAAACATACATATTAAAAACTAATAAAGTATGAAAATATTGAAAATCAGTGGGATATGCGGAAAATTGAGCTGGTTACCCAATATACTTGTGTATACACATCAAACGTATATACTTGCATGTAAAAATACGTTTGACCATGAACTATGTAAACAAACCCGTGATTGTATGCCTTTAAGGTTGCCCGTCGCCGGATTTGAACTCGGAACCTTGCAATAGCTGCCTGTGCTACCAAGCATTCTTCAGAGATTAACCGCTTGAATAACCTTGAATGCCAATAATTGATGGATCCTCTGGCATCTAATAGTGAAGGATTGATAAATTATTAATCAAAATTAAATGTTGGTTAGTTAATTTCCGCGATTCTGGAACGTTGTGGAAACGAACCGGTTAATTGTAATTCATCATAAGGCGTAGGTGTTGGACTGTGTGCATATAAGTAGCCATTGTTATTATTATTATTATTATTATTAATCATAACAATATTATTATTATATCCACATTGATAAATATTAACCAGATGATTACTCGCGAGACATCGACTAAAGGCCATCCAAAAGTCATACAGTATTTTTCATAGCTTTTTAAACCGTTCCATTTAACGTACACTACATGAAGTCATACTTCTGAATATTAATAGTATGCATTCCTGGCACGGCTCCATATAATCATATCTCATATCGCAATTAGAAAACAGTCTAATAAATCGCCTGTTCATTGGCCCGTGCTACATTTCGGGTGCACACAGGGTCACCAGCTGATAAACTAGTTTCTCTTTGGGTAACTCGAGTTATATTTTAAGGATATATTGCTCCGATAATGAGAAAATTTATGACAAAATGACCCCCTAAGTGTTCCTCCTGAGTGTCGAGTTCATGATGTAGTTGGACTCGCAGCACGACGACGTGTGAGTGTGGGTGGGACGCGAGTGAAGAGATCAGAGGTATATGAGGACACAAGTCAGACTCGCAGCAGACAATGAACAGAACATAGATGTCTTCTTCATTTGTGAAAGCGACAAGTGAGGCTTGACCGGGGTAACGGATCCGAGTCTCAGATTCAACCCTCGCGCGCACAGCCCTGTGGTATTTATTTGGTTCGCGATTTTATTTTTTCCTTTATCGGTATTTTTATTTTTTTACATTTCCGAGGCCGTGACTATAGAGTTACTGTTTTTTGCTACTTAACGTAAGGAGTCGTGTTATTATATGCATTGTTTAAAAATATCACGTGGAGGAGTGGGCAGCGAGACAGTGTCACGATGTTCATTGCATTAATTATGTAAGAACTATTATAGATCTACAGGTTATTTGATACTCATTCTCATTTCATTTTGATATGATATGTCATTAATATAATGTAAGTAGCAAAATCAAAAGAAGTGCTCTTTGTCACTTTGAGAAATTCAATGTTTTACGTGAGCATTGTTATAGACTGGTTTTCAATGACATACATGTATCTTACTGAATATATAACGTGACGACTAAGATTATGTACGGCAATAAACCATCCTTATTCATTTGCGTTCTTGTAAATGCTATCATTAATCCAAGCAATTATCCTAGTGCGTGTTATATTACTTAGTCAGTAACTAATGTATTCATTCTTACTCTTCCCCTATGTCTACCACTCTAGACATCTTCCACGTTTACACTGTCACTGCTTCCTTCATTCTTTTTATCGGTCTCTTTCATACTCTATCACCCTCCCTCCTATTACCAGTATTTCCATTTCTCTCTCTCTCGCTCTCTCTCGCTCTCTCTTTCTCTCTCTCTCCCTCTCTCTCCTCTCTCTTATATATATATACATATATACCTCCCTCTCTCGCTCTCTATTTACCTCTCTCCCTCTCCCTCTCTCTCTCCCTCCCTCTCCCTCCCTGTCTCTCTCCCTCTCTCTCTCCCTCTCCCCTTCTCTCTCTCGCTCTATCCCTCCCTCTCTCTCTCCCTCTCCCCTTCTCTCTCTCTCTCTCTCTCGCTCTCTCTCTCTCTCTCTCTCTCTCAATCTATCTCGCTCTCGCTCACGGCGTGTCACCATCCTGCCTCCTATTAAGAGCGGACACCAGGTTCCTGTGCTGAGCAGCAAGTGAGGACTGGCTGGTATCAGCACCTGAAGATACACACGTCCAGACAACTTTACTATCAGAAACAATGTCCCCCTTCCTCCCTTCCTCCCGTCCTCCTTTCGTCCCGTCCCCCCGTCCCCACTTTCCTTCTCACAATAACAGGCTTGAATCAAGCCCAGGTAACTTTTACCGCTGTTAATTAACATGATAATAAACCCTGTATGGTGTACTTTAATTCTTCCATTCGCGAAAGATAGCGGACAATGCAGTACATACTGGTAAATTAGCACCGACACTTACATGACTATATACATATAACCGAGGATAATATGACAAACACATCTGTCTTACATATCGCTCTATCACTCTCATGTTTCTACAAACCAATTGTTAATTATTGATCAATCTGGCGGATAGAGTAGTATTGCTGTGTTATGAAGTGGCAACTAATGTTGCCAGTGTTACTGTTTTATTCCAAACGATATGGAAAGTTTGTATTTATACAAAACAGTATTGATCAATACGTAGTGTCATCTATATATTGTTGGCATTTGTATTAACGTAGTGGAGTGTCTAACATTTATCAAATCGGGGTCATATAAATTAATTCACTTTAAGCACATGCACACACATACACACACACACAAACACACACACAAACACGCACACACTCGCACATACACAAACACACACACTCGCACACACACACACATACACTCGCGCGCACACACACACTCGCATACATACACACACACACACACACACACATACACACAGTTGCAAGTAAACAGATGACCGCGGCCTGACAGCGGGTATTCGGGCGACAATTGGTATGTTTGGTTTGAAGTTACACATCACAACCGCAACATTATCCCTCGCCTCTAAGGAATTTCTTGAAATATATGATTTCAGCAAACGAGTTAATTCAATTATAAAGAAAACCTTCGTACGTCTCCTTAAGAGCATAAACTACAACGCGAGTGAACAATAAAAAAAAATACAATGTTGTACAAATCCTGAGACAAGAGTTGACATATACAACTCTATAAACCGCAATCATAACCCTGATGCAACAAGTAACAGCTATTACCACACAGTTAATTCTAACTTGCAACCTCAGTGCTATAAATTAGCCGGTAACTGTTGATATCCGAGCTCAGTACTAATCCAGACGGATGACCTCGCTCGGAGCGCCTGTACCACCGTCATAAAACGTCATATGACC
The DNA here is from genome assembly GCA_032361225.1 of Lepetodrilus schrolli. Lineage (NCBI taxonomy): Eukaryota > Metazoa > Mollusca > Gastropoda > Lepetellida > Lepetodrilidae > Lepetodrilus > Lepetodrilus schrolli. Next base: position 25,263 of record JAUTBT010000860.1, on the reverse strand, counting down.
TCTGACTCCTGATTCCAGCGATTTAAACCAGTATTTGACATCTAACGCGCGACCGAGCGATTTAGACCAACTTGTGATACCTACAGTGTAACATAGCGATTTTAATACCGTATTTGACATCTGACGCGCGAACGCGTGATTTAGAACAATATGACTTGTGATGCAGTGAAACATGGCGATTTAAACAGGGTGCCTGATAACCGACGTCATCGACGTACCCAGTACACCCAGTTAATGAGTTCTGATTCCTGCAACAAAAATCAAGCATAGATTATATATGTGGTTATATTTAAACGTCCCACACCATTGTGCACGATACAGGAAACACGTGTTACATCGGCCACACAGTATGGGCACGATCCAAGGAGCTAGAATCGATTGTAAATCCAACGTATGATCATAATGGTGACCACCTCTCTGATCTTACATCTGATAGGTTTACGATTAAGATCGATTGTAAGACTAAGATAGCTTTTGTGGATCTGGACCCAGAGATGTGAATAGAATCATTACGTAATACTCTTGCCCTGATGGAGCCGACAATAATATAAGAACCAACGGCTTGCCCAATCGCATACATTTAACTTTAAGACCAGCATATCATTAACATAGCTCATGAGTATGCCATTTAAACACAGAACCTCACTTTACAATTCTGTGATGTCTTCACCACGTCACATGGCTTGAGAATTATATTAAATACGACATAGTGCTAAGATTCCGCACTATGAGACAACAAATTATATCGAGTATTACAATGCATTACATGATTTCTATATTTTACTACAATAATTCAATAGTACATTATGATAAGTTCTAGACAAGCTATTTATTCGATTTTTTATGTTTATTTAAAAAAAAATTTAATTGGGGTTTGGATCCACTGTTTTTTTCATATATCACGGCTTGTCAGTTTAGCGTGGCGCTGAATGTTGCAGTAAACCTACGAGCATCGGCTGGTACTAACAAGACTAAGGATGATAACTGCATTGCCACTCTATAGAAATCGCATCCTATCAACATCGCGTCAGAAAAGTAACTTTCACGAACATTGATGACGGGGCCGGGGCGGGTTTGAACCTGGAACCATTGGCTCCGAAGTCCAACGTTCTACCACTGCGCTACCACCCGCCCCCGATACTATAGTGTTTAAACAATAAACGGTGGTCTTTAAAACTGGTGATAATATCCTTCACAACTCATTCACTGACTCGTCAAGTTAATTGATTACAGCTTCAGCTGCAAATAGTCCTTCGTTTGATTTTCTCCAATGATATAACTCTAAGATATCAATTAATGCCGTGAACAGTGACGTCGAACACCAGGCCCCGAGATGATTTTATTTTTGGGTGGGGGGGGGGGGAGTACGAAGTCATGCTCAATTCATGGTTTTGTTCACAAATCCCCATATAAAATTTGAGCCTGAGCCATGAAATCGTCCTCAAAAAGTTTCGTAATCTCGGGACCAGATGCATACACCGACTATTTTCTTCCACGTCGCTGCAGCAGAGTTTGAATTTCTTCTTTTTTTTCGCCTCACACACAAACCGGAGTCTCTCGTGAAATTATTCAATACCAGTCCCATCATTTAGACAGTTGCAACGCGCAACAATTAATATCATGTAACTTCTGCGATATTTCATGCAAGTGATTATTCCTGGAACCCGACGCTACACAACTCCCTCGAGATCTCCGAGAAGCAAGGCTCCTTGTATTTTCTTCCCGACTCGGCTGGCCCGTTTCCTCCCCGAGGTTGTATTTCAAAGTAAGGCGAACCTCTTCTTTCACCATAAGACCGGGCTGCCTGTACAGGATTTATCGGAGATGGATGTGGAAAGGAAAGTTGAGCCCCGAACAGGGGGATAGAAGTGGTTGCTGGACTCGTATTACGGAGGGTCCAGTTGCAGACATTTAAAATCATAGATATAATGAAAGCATCTCGTATTAATCTAGACTGGCACGCAGAATGAATCATGCCAACGGTTGCAGGAACCCAATATCTCCCAAACCTGGCAAGGGAGGATATTTCACAGAGACGATATCGTATAACTCACCCCCCCCCCCCCACACACACACACACCTCCCTCACCCCCAGAACAACAGGATGCAAGCATGGATTGCACTGCATCTGAGCCACACTCCCATAATGCAACTCTCCATTTCATAACTTCCTGTCTGTAGTCCGCGGTTGAAGAGCAGGTCTGGAAACAATCCTCGTGCCTCCACTGGCAAGTGTTCTTCATTGGTTTCAGAAATGCCAGACAATTCCTTCTTAGACTCCCCATGAATTATTATAAAAATATAATCATCGAAATTCTATTGAATGTATGTACTCAGTAAGGAGGCCTGACTATATTATTACAATAATGGAATAATAGATATTAAAATAAGAAGGAAATATTACAGGGATATATAAATGTACATTCTTTTCTTTCATTTACAATGTCCATATCGGTAGATCCATGGTGTGATTATTTACTACTAGATGTTTCCTGTTTAAATGGTCTGTATACTGACCCTTGAATTATTGCACACAGTTGCTTGTATTTTGTATACAAAAGCATTTATGCCAAAATAACATGAGATTTTGTGCTTACCAAAGATATACAGAAAGTTATTCAAAATCAAATAATATCAAGAATGAGCGACGGTAGTTTGAATTGAAAAGAAGCCCGCCTTTCATCGGTAAAATCTAGAATATGAGTTAAATGATAGTAGCCTACGTAATTCTACATCATAGTATCAAATTCGTGCCAGAGGAATCATCGCTTATTGTACGAGTCTAAGTACACGACATTAATCCTAGAAAACATATCTAGTTTTTAAGCCAGTAATCTGGGCCCTATTGCAACGCTTGTCATATATGCATATATCCACGTAACCCGACCCCACTTGGTTCAACGGTACGCACATCTATCTATCTAACGTTATATGCACCCGTCTTAGCACGTGAATTATGTAAAAACGTCAGTACCCAAATTACATCATGCTATGGTTTGTCCACATGCAATATTAGAACGGTCAACCCGTAGAAAGGAATGTTCAGTATGCCCTCTGTTGCAAGTCGCACGTGACTGCGGTACGTGTGCGCTCATACAATGTCAAAGAGCCGTTTGAAAGATAGGTTGCACATGGTATACGAAGTACCAATTTGCCGTGTAATTCTATATCCCCTGCCAGTATATACGGCTGCAGTCTTCACTGCTATCTCCGTATGTCTGCAATACGCATATCGTATGTTGGAAGACACCCAAGTCACGGTATGGTATACAACGTAGATATACCTACTGGGTATCGGCTTTGTTTTGTTCCAGCCTGTACGTACATACGCGGCGAAAACAGAGGTATGCACATGGAAGGCTAGACTTTCCATAGTTTCAGAGGATGAAAGTAAATAGTTTAAATATAAACTATATTCATTGGAATTATAGTTTTATAAAAGGAGCAGTTGAACTGTTTTATCCTTGTTCTCCAGAAATCTAGACTTACTTAACTGATCTAGTGGGATATTTTGAATAGTATATTTGGGTGAGAACAAGGTGTGACACATACTAATTAAAGACATAACATGAATTAATATATAGTGAGTAAACTAAATAAGTGAATAGTTAATATTGCCGGCATCATCATAATAATCAATAATTATTATTGTTACTATTAGTAGTCGTAGTAGTAGTAGTGGTAGTAGTAGTTGCAGTAGTAGTAGGAGTAGTAGTAGTAGTAGTAGTAGTAGTAGTAGTAGTACGGTTTCTACTGTTACCTATAATACTACTAATAATAATATTATTATATTTGTTAATAATAATAATAATAATAATAATAATAAAGGCTGCATTTAGAAGTGAGATGCACAAAGACAATTTGATATTAGTCGTGTCCGGTTGAATGTTGAATGTTGCTTTAAATATTCTACGAAGCAGGTCGATTTTGAACAGTGATTGGCAGTCTGCAAAATCAACTGAAATTATACTTGCAGAAATGAAGCACATGGCCTATTAGAACCGAATAAAAAAATAACCAGTCTATCATGTCATGCCTCTTATGAATATCACTTGGAAATTCCAAATTCCAAATGTTCCAACTTTGATGCAGATGTATATAAGAAGAGGATATGCAAAGTATATGAATACCGCTATGAACACATTATTATTGAGAATAAGTACCAATTTGCCGTCCCGAAAGAGAAGGTTCACGTGTTACGTGATAATGGTTCACGTACCACGTGACTGCACCACCGCAAGCAATGGTTCGGTTGTGACGTGCTGAACTACTGGACGCTTGCGTGACGACGATACATACGTCTGAGAGTGAGCATGTGTACCGGGGTCTGGACAGGTAAATGTGGCCACAATCCTCCTATATACTACGTCTTTCTTAGACTGCTGGCATGTCGCGGCATGTTTTGCATGTCATTATTAACTCACCAGTGACTACGCAGACTTCACTAGTTATCCGTTTCAACGTTTAACGTATTTTTTAAAGGTTGATATAATTAAATATGAGATTTTTTAGCAATCATTTACATTAGTTAACGTTGTCAATATTGAAGTTTTTCGTCTAAAATACGTCCCGTTAATCTTCCGTTTGTGTGTTTACTTCCATGGCTGTGGGAAATTTTATGAGATCCTCGCCAAATTGTTTCAATTGGTCAAGAAACATTTTACCAATTTGGGCTGAATGCAGAACACAAGACAGTATTTATTCACGACGGCACGGCATTCTAGCGGCTTGGCAGAGATGATAGTGAGGAACTAAGTACTGTACTTGAATGTAAATGATACAAAATATCTCTCCATAATAACAGAAATCAGCTAATAAACAAAATAACATAATACTATATTAGTTTCTGCTTTGTCCGTACAATTTGGTCTGTTGATAATGAAAAGAATAGGATGTTGTTATGTGATGAAGTTGCCATTAAAACAAGAACTCATTGGATGAAATTGGAATAACTGATCGTCCGCTGTTCTCGTTACAATCTCGGGAGGATTCATATTTCGTTCTGTAACTACAGTAGAGTTTTAGTAGAAATGACAAACTAGATTACTTGATTATTTGATAAGAAGGACAGTGAACAATCCACATATCCAGTTACTTTGCTAATAATATAGCAGATTGTAAATTAATTGTAAATAAATTGTAAATTACTATTGTTATCTATCGTGTATTCAATATTGAAAATACATTTTATGAAACTATTGGACGATATTTGTTGTGTTATTATGCATATGTGTTGATATATTTAGTAACTATTTACATGTACTAGTATTACATTTAAAATATGCATGTATTAATGTTACGTGGCACTTACTAAGCCGTCCACTTTCGCCATCCTCTGGTGTCAGACGCTCACTGATGCTGTCGTCTAGACTGTCGTTGTCATCATCATTCTCGTCATCATCAACAGCAGCGTAGTCGTCATCGTCGTCAACAGCATTTCCTCCCATCGCCCTAGTCATTCGGTTCTTTCGTCGTAACCTTGCTATATTCAGTCGGTCCTCGCGTCTGTATGACTGAAGATTGAGATGTTCCGTCTCGTCCCGGCTGACTTTGTCATACCCGTACCATCCCAGGAGCTCGTTCATAGTCGTCTCCGCATAATCCTGGAAATAGTGGAAATAGCCATGGCATTATAGATCAACAAAATAAAATTGATGTGTGCATAATACTTGAAATCAGAGGGATATACTATAGTCACTGTAGTATACGTCTCACTGTCAAACTCCAGTAAATATTCCTGAAAATAATATTTGAATTATCTTTTTTTAAATAAATTTAGAAATTATATTTTCCTTTTGGTAACTATACTAGTTGTATATTACTACTAATATTACTACTACTATTACTACTACTACTAATAATAATAATAATAATAAAAATAAAAATAATAATAGTAATAATAATAATAGTAATAATAATAATAACAATAATAATAACAATAATAATACGAAGACGAAGAATATGTGTTGAGTTTAGGTGTAGGTGTAGAGTCAGGTTTGAGCTAGCTACACAAATGAGCTATTGGTACTCATAATGCTACACTTCTACACGTGAGATCATAGTATTATGGCATCATTATTATTACCTGGCCCGTGATTTCTTGAAACAAACTTGAGTTTAAGATTTTGCTTAGCTGAGATGTCTCCCATTGTCTCAGAGCTATAACTTGAGAAAAATCTCAGATGACTTTGAGTTTTTACTCAAGTTACATCACTGAGTCAATGGGATAAATCTCAGCTAAGCAAAATCTCATCGGGGCCTGGTATTCCGTCATAATTAATGTCATGTTTTATAAAATAACCAAATCAGTGTAATGAACTATAGATTTGTTCGTAGATTATCTCGGTAAATACTTCATTTTTTTTAAATACCAAAAACAATTCTAAGCGTTTGTGAAATTGTGTGGCATATCACGACTATATCTGCGAGTAGAGATTCTTGGCATCGGCTTACCTGAAACCGCATTCCTGGGTGCAGTTTAAACGTAACTAAATGTACATATCGTCTTATATATGAGAACCTGTGGATGTACACAATTTCCTGGGAGTTCGGAGATAGCATCAAGATGGACGCCATTTGAAGCATACGGTATAGAATGTCACGTTTACGTGAATTAATGTTGGTGGAAATATGCGTGAGATATGTAGTTTACATTATTTATTAATAGAAAAATTACATTAGATGTACATGTGTCCTTTATCTGTTTTCATGTACCATTTCTAGGTATCAATGAGAGAGAGAGAGAGAGAGAGAGAGAGAGAGCGAAAGAGAGAGCGAGAGAACGAGAGAGAGAGAGAAAGAGGGGGTGCATTTAACTCAATAAGAAAAGTATAGTAGGGAGATGCGGTATGCATAACTTATTTATTCGCAACAATAGTATGTCATTAATTGCTTTTAGTTGTGGAATACTTTATAATTATGATAGTTTAAAATTATAATGCAAGTAATATATAATTACAAAGAATGTGGTATTATGGCCTAGATGGTTAACGCATCATATGAGTGATATGAATGATACCAGGAGGGACATGCGTGATGAGTAGATTATAATATTATAGATTATAATAGGAAAGCCCACAAAGCTGAGCTATATTTTGTATTCATTCTTGTATGAAGATGTTGTTACTAGTGGAAACCCACGTAAATATATTTCATGTACAAGCAAACTGTTCAATGATACTGGTTTCAGCTACATCTGGCGTGATCATTATGTAAACCCTCTTTCATCTTCCTCGTTAAAGCTTTCTATTGGTAGAACATTAAACGACAAACTTGGTCCTAGGACATTGAGGATTCTTCTAAAGCCAGCACCTATCTGATACTAAAGACTGAACTGATATTAGAGCCGTAATTAACCTCTACCCCGATCAAAAGCCATACATTTACTTCATTTTCGAACTTCAGCTCATTGTTTACCAATAGAAACGGGAAGATGAAATAACACACCCATATATAACAGAATATGTCATCTCTGTCAATTAAATGCTATTGGTGATGAGTACCATTGCGTTTTTAAATGTCCATCCAAAGAAATAAGTATATCCCCACGTATTACCTGTCCAGACTATCTATCCTTAGCTTACGTTCTGTTTTTAGGTGAAAGAAAATAAGTGTATTAAAATATCTCAGTGTATTCTGGACTATTACCATGCATTCTATGAAACGAAAAATTCCTAGCAAATCCCTGTCCGCCATTGCCCTGTTAATTTTTATAATATATATTGTACCTCATATTCCGAGGTTCTCGACCTGAGTGAATAAAGGTTCTGTTCTGTTCTGTTCTGTTCTGTTCTGACAAGAAATGTAAGTGGGGTACTAGGAATGATATGTATCAGATGACAGCAATGCTGAATATACTTAGCTGTGCAAGGATGCAGGGACTGTCGGGAATTATGCGAGATGGTATGAGTAGTGGGCGGGGACAGCATTAATATTGTAGGAGCTGAGATTAGTAAATGTATTGAGTGGCATATTTGACATTGTAGATGAGGGATGAGTGACGGGTGGGTGTGGCAGCTATCCCGTGTGGTTGGCATTAATGATGGATTCAAGAATGATTCTTATTGAATGGAATATCTGATGTTAGAAAGGTTTAGTCCCATTTAAAACAGTCCCATTTATGACACCTTTTAATTGGTGAAGCCATTTGTCCCAACTAAGATATTTCCGTATATTATAGGATAATACCGTTAAAAAAAAACATGGTAACAAAGAAACAGCATGTGGCAGCAGAAATCTTGTATGAGTGTCACGAAGTTCGCATGTGGTAGCAGGGATCATGTATGGGTGTCATGAAGGTCGCATGTATTAGCAGGCATCGTGTAGATGTGTCATGAAGGTCGCATGTAGTAGCAGGCATCGTGTAGATGTGTCATGAAGGTCGCATGTAGTAGCAGGCATCGTGTAGATGTGTTATAAATGTCGCATGGTAGCAGGAATTCTGTATGGGTGTCATGAACGTAGCCTGTGGTAGCAGGAATCTGGTACGGGTACCATGAAGGTAGCCCGTATTGCAAGGAGTGACATGTGAAATGGTAGGAATGGTTCGCATGATAGCCACATATGTATAATACATATACCTGTATCAAGCGCCGGTCTATTTGCGTCTAAAGATTGGACGCACATATATAAGTATCCATAACACCCGATATACGTACATGTACGTCTGCACACATTTGAATATGTATTTACATGAATGTTGGCGTGTATGTGCATCGTCGTACGTGCAGTCTTGCCCAAGATCGAGTTACTTAATATTCACAGGACAATGAGACCAAAGAAATTCTCTCAAACCTCCTAAATATGATCCCTGGACAATATTACCGTATCAACTATTTCAACAGTGACCTTCGGCGTGTCACGTGGTACAATCAGTTCATCCCGCTGACATTTGAACGGGCGCGGGGAGGGGGCCAGGTAAATGATAGGGTTGGCGTCGGGGGTAGTGGTTGGAGGAGTGGGGGGGGGGGTAAGTGCTAATGGCGTGGTGGAGGTTGCAGACTGAGGGGGGGGGTTGAAGGTAGCGTTCCTACAGGTAGGACCAAATGAAGACTTGGCAGAGTCTTTTAACGCTATCGGGTCTCTCATACCGCCCGTATCAGTTTCACTCTATCTAGCTCATCCTATACCTGCACTTCAGAAATAGACAGGGGAGGTGAAACTCGAACTCCCATCTCCAGAAGGTCGATGCCTGAATGTATATATCTTATCTACCTTGGATGTGCTAACTAAACTCGTGGTAATGGGAGCCAGACAGGGAATCAGGTTTCGCCGACATTCAGGAAAAGTGTGTTTACGTGTGTATGTCTGCGAGTGTCTACCTTACCACGAGATATCCAACAGGCCTGCTTTCCCTATATACTGCACATTTAACCCATTAAACAGCGTGGCTGTATCTATAGCGGTAGTTATTTATATTATGCTTCAAGATCGTGATTGTAATGTACTGCACATGCCTGAATCAAATGTATAAACACAGTCAGCCACGATTGGTTCAATATCTGTTCATCAACTTTTTGTTAACATCTCTGAAAGAATATTTAGCTCATCTAATCGTAGACGCCAATAAGCAACAGTTTTCATTTAGGAAGACGCTGTACTGCTACATACAGTATGTCCCCGCGCGGGGTATCAAGACATTCATTTAGCAGTATTAATATCGATATTGTTTTCTCATAAAATTGTTACCTATATACTCAGTATCGGGAAATAAATAATTATAGTAGATATGATCTCAAATGGCAGTAGACTAAAACACGATGAAGCGTAGACTGATCTCAAAATAACAGTAGATTGTCTAGACGTGACTAAATAATACGATTTCTCAACTATTAGTAGACTTTATTATAATATCAGTAGACAAGATCTCAACTATTAGTAGACTTTATCATGAGATCAGTAGACACGATATCAACTATCAGTAGACGACCATGAGATACGTCGACAAGATCTCAACTATCGGAAGACCGGATATTCATAGGAACAGTGTCAACTGACCATATCTCAATTACCAGTACTTTAATAAATTGAAAACTGATGGGAATACACAAGAATTCAAACATTTTCGTAGACCGGATTGATGTTATTAGACTAGACCGAGATTACGAAACTGTTTGATTGCGATTTCATGCTCAAGTTTATATGGGGATTTGGGAACAAAACTTTGAGTTAAGCATGAAATCGTACTCAAAAGGTTTCGCAATTTTAGGCCTGATCTACAATAATAAACTAATACTATTCTGTTAGTAATAGGCGCACACACGTCTATCGCCACATATTGCTGTCCAATTCAAAGCTATGTGGCTGATAGCATTTACAGAACCATCTCATTAGACACCACTTGGATAAATCGATTTTTCATACTATATTAGTATATAATATAATTCTCTATTTGAACATGATAGCTGAAGCCAAATGTTACAATTTCTGACCGAGTTGGGATAATTGTTCTGTCCATCAAAAGAATGGTTCGGATGGAAATTACATATCCAATCAATGATACATTACGTCTAATAGATCCTGGTTTTTTTCTCTCCAGTTTTGGGTGATTGAATCATTTCTTGACATCTCCTGGTAGCAGCTATACTAGGAACGCAGTTAATTTGAAAACAGATACCTCGCGATGCTTCAAAGTTAAAATACGCGGTTATCTCAGCTCAATAATAATTCAAATTGAATATTGTTGTTTGTCATACGTAATTATATGTCTCATAGTCTTGTGTTTCGCATTTATTTATATCAACAGATATAGCGGATAACATTCTAAATTATATCATAATATTGCCGGTCCTTGAGGTCTCACTAAATGTGGTATCCGGTGTAATGCCAAAACTATTTCCCTTGGAAATGCTATCCTCTGTAATTTATTCAATTTGATGAAATACTCAATGAACAAAACAAAATATTTCGATATTAAATGTCTGATGTATTTTGGAAATATTCAATTTAATCTTGATTGATTATTCTGAAATAACTTGACTGCTGACATCATGTTACCGCATTCCTCACCCTTTTGTGTTCCATTAACATTTTCCGTTTAATTGTTCTTCCATGTTTTACGAATTAAATACTCAGAGCTACAGTTATTCAGAAATGGTATGGCAAGGCAGTGAATCGGTATGTTTAGTCATGGAACAATATCAAGAATTGCCGATTGTGTTACTAGTACAGCCGACGGGCTGCTTATATCTACCCGCCAAGACATCAATGCCTCTGGTAACCGTATACTACACTCCAAGACTCCCTCCAATTACTGTGGTAACCGTATACCTTGGCCGCAATAGATTATCAGAAGGAATGGCACATAGAGAAATATATGTCTTTTTATCGTCAAAATGTATACCCGCTGACACTGTTTTATTTACGTCATGGTTAGTTCTTGCGTCAGATATTGATTTCTTTTTATTCCATGATGCAAATCATATACTCTCTCCTATAGTTATGACCTGCAGCAGTTGCGTGGACCTTCCGACCCGTGCCCTGAGACCCAGAAGGTCAATAGACCGCTCGATGTTTCAAACTAACAACTCTGTCAACGGCCCTCAACGGAACCTCTGATAGGCTTCAACCCCCCCCCCCCTCCAAACACCTTGAAAGATGATCGGTTATCAATCAATTGATTCCTATTAGCTAATTAATGATCTCTATTTTAGATCTTTTTCCATGCCCGTTCTCATTTTTCCAATTAGGCAGTCACATGCTATTGTTACAGACGAGCATTGGATTGAGGATTTATTCCATCGGCTTTAGAGGTAGCCTAAGTTCCCTTTGAAGTGTCGCAGCGTCAACAACCTGCGAAGCAGAGCCATACAAACCCAGCTCAGTACAAAGACAATTTCAAGAGAAATTGATGAGGTTTTCAAAGAGATATATAGATGTCGCAAATCCACAGACGGGGCAGACGATACTAGCGCCTTAGGATGAACTGGAAGAGCGTAACAGTCCTGGATGTCCCTCGAGCTTCAGACGACACTCTTCAGGTAGAAAAAGGAGACATTATTTCTTGGAAATTTTGTAAGGGAAATGTTATTAGACAACGACTCGTATAGTTATTTATAGCAGACGTCAACTTCCATTGGATCGCCAGTACTTTGTGGGCAATTGGAACATGGTAGCAGACGATAAACCTGTGGGTGGTATCGTGGTATTCCGATAACAAGAGACACGTTTTGGGTAGCAGACGATCACTTTCCGGGCATCTCGGGTATCCAGTGCCTTGTAGTTAGTCCGTCCCTCCTCTGCAGATGTGTTGGTTGTATGTTGGATTAATCACGGCCCTTATTGATCTAGAGTGGAAATTGGCTGTAACCCTACCTCCATCTTGGTCTCGGGACAGGGAGATTCTGGAATTGATGTAACTCAAAACCCACAGCTTGGGTGTTACCGTCTGCATAAGGAAATTACTTCAAGTGCGCCCCCGTCGCATGTCTGCGTGACTAGTCTATCTACTACTCCGATTTCAAGCCAGATAACTAGCATAACAAATACAATTATAATGGTAAAAAAAAATTGCTGTTATATGATAGCTTCCCAAAATGTCAGTATTGAAGCCCTGTCGTGCTTTTATTCCGCAGTGCTGCGTACAACCCAGTCGTTCGATGGGTCAGGTAACACAAATAGACCAGCTCGGGTTGCATTATTTCTGTGCATTACACAGAATCATAATATGTTCTCCCCTAGAGCTCGCGTACATGAGAGTATTTCTGAGTCTGGGTCGAGGCTCGCGGTGTAGGGAGAGTTACAGCCCTCTATATCCATACCGCCCGTTTGTCATGTAGTTTTGAAGACTATACCTGAATTTCTGACATACGATCCCATCGCCTAATAAAATTCCCGGACCTTACGTCTGGTGTATGGAACATGAGTACTAAACAGCTGCCAGAAAGGATCCAATTGCAGGAAATAATTACAAATTTCCATGAGTGAAAATTACGATCTGCCTCCTCAATGATCAGGAGACCTCTGCGCATGCAATATACTGACTAAAATAGTTTTTCTATTACATCGATCGTTAAATTAATGTGGCTTCATACCGTCCCACTTTGCACTACCTACATATATCACTAACAGTGAATCTCTTCAATGATCGATATCCTCTTGATTATGAGACTCTACAGCCATCATGACGTCGATGGCGGAGGGGTATCAACGTCGACGTCGATGTCAGCGTCCCAACGTTCTGCACCGGAACTGGAGAACCGAACTCGGTCATTGATCTAACAACGTTGTAGATAACGTGTATCGCATTTCGCAATTTGTGAGATGGAACTCGTATAAATATGCAGCAACAGCATCGGCTATAGTCGGGTTGTATCGTTTACAGCATAATTAATTCTACTCCTGAAATATGATGCCTCTATACAGTAGTAATGTTTTATGATAGAACAGAAATGGGTGAATTTCGCTACTTGTGGTTTTGCCAGCGATCCCTGTGCCGTTTTGCCTTCAGCTTGCTTGGGCCACGTTCTGATTCCATGGCCAGTACCCTTCTATTAGTAGAATGTGAATGTTACATATTAGAATGTGATATAATGGTAAACTGAAACCACTTGGTTTCTAAAATATATGGTAAAGATCGACTGCTGGTGTACGTGTGTGTGTGTGTGTGTGTGTGTGTGTGTGTGTATTGTGTGTGTTTTGTGTGCGATGTGTGTGATATGTGTGTGTGCGTGTGTATGTGCATATGTGCGTGTGCAAGGCAGGGTGAAGGGGTGGTGGGTGGTGGGGGTGGGGGTGAGGGTGGGTAGTGTGAGGCCATGTGTTGTATCCACCTATTAAAGGCATGCACATACTTAATTGACCATTGTTTCTTAAGCTCACCTACGACGATTTGGGGCTTCTAGTCTGGTGAGACAGTCCTAATCATAAGTAGAAGGCACCAAATTCAATCACATCACAGGGCACGCTTCTACTTGATGCATTTTATTGTCTGCAATGACACTGATAATGCAAAAATAACCGATAATCAATCTGATAGTACAAAGAGCAAGTGTTTCTACAACGCAACCTGTCACCGTCGCTGAAATACACGTGTAGATGCACGCACATGACATAAAGGGTAGCAATGAGCCCATCCCCCTAATACTAAAATGCACAATGAAAATTAATTTTAAAATGTAACAAAGTATATATGTTGACACCGGATAATTAATGTCTATCATGTCACATGATCAGGATCATAAGAGACTTAATTACCTATCCGAGTGATAAATTTATCATTGGAATAAAATATCATAATACCCTAGGCATTTTATATCAAATACATATAATAACATAGCTGTTATAAAGTATCAATGCTGACTTACTTGGACTGCTATTACTAGAAATGAGATATCTGAAACTGATATATGCACATACCGGTGCATTATTAATTAGGTAATGCTACCCGTCTCATGATGATATCGCTTGTGCCCAAGTGAGTATATACTCTCTCGTATATAGCTTTAGAGATGTAAGCATGTACACTCTCATATTGCTTTAGAGATGTGAGTATGTACGCGCTCATATATAGCTTTAGAGATAACGCATAGTACTCCTCTTCATCAGTATTAATATTGCGCCAAATTCATGCTCCAAAGCTTGCTCATAAAGCTACATTATTACCCCGGTCAATGGATCATAAATGTGTACTCATTTCACATCAACTCCTTAGGGAGTATATCATTTATTTATTTTTTATTTTTCCATTGATGTTTAGAGTCGCTTTCAAGATTCCTTTCACTTGTATCACGACTTGTCAGTTTAGGGCAGAAGGAAACCCGCAACATCCGTAGCGCTGAATGTTGCAGTAAACCTGCAAGCACCGGCTGGTAATGAGTATATCATCTGCAACTGTGCACAAACATTTGATTTAAATACTTGAAGGATGGATTCTATACTTCTTGGGGTTCTTCCATCCTCGAAACACCGATCAATTATGCCGTAACGGATGTTACCTAAGCATATGGTTGCGTTTCGAGGATGGGATTGTTCACGGAGTCTCATATTCCCTATACAGCAGTGATTTAAAATGTTACAATTGCTCATAAACGGAAGATGTACACGAAATTTCACAGACGTAAAGTTTAAATGCTTGGCGATTGCACGTGGTTGAGAAGTACTTCCTGGGATCATTTGGCTAACAACTCCAAAGGCAGTCATAAGGCATGCATTTCACGAATGAGTCCCAGCGTAAATCGACGGTCACGTCATTTCCGGCTGTAGAAAAGCAATGATGTCAGCCATAACATTAAGCCCAGACGCCCAGACAAAATACAGTTGACGAATTTTAAGTAGGGATAATGGTCTGTGTTTCGAGGATCTTGAAGAGGATATATTTCAAAAAGAAATATGGGTAGGTAGTTCCAATAAATGGTGGAATGAAAACTCATTCAAGTTCTAACGGATCACGTGTCATGATGTGAATAACTGGTAGCCATTATTCTATAAAACATAGTGACCGCCCATTTAGCATTAAACTGGGTGTCTGTCTGCTGACAAACAATAAGCGGCAAATTTTGCGTTTCCATCTGGGAACCAGTTTAACCTAAATGTATGGTGACTGATATAGATTTAATATATGCAATCAAGGGCATCGCATAATTAGTGTCCCAGTATTATTAGAATACGGATCTAATAACATTAATGTGCAACAAAATAATGAACAAAATCTATATGGTCACTGGTGATAAGTAGGTATCCATGAATACAATAAAACGCTAATAAAACAAAACGCTAATTAAACAGAATGTGTTGACATGTTCTTAACAATAACATTTAATTCAGAATGTTGTCATTATATCCGAATACCATACTTAAAAGAATACCCAGCTTTCAGCCTCACATATATTGGACACTAGGTTAATAGTGAAATAATTGTATTCGTCTCCTCACGGAAAGCTCAAAAGAAACGAGATTTCATGACGTGATAACAACTATCATCCACACGCTGCCTTTATTCGCCTGAAGATTACCCGTACTTAGCTGTAGTTTAGTTCAGTTGGTAATCCACACGCTCCAGATGGGGGCTCTTACGAACAGCTATTCATCATGTTAATGAGTAGTTAGGACACTAGTATACAGTAAGAGCTCAATGGCACTTCCAGAGTCTGCCATAGAAAGACGACTTCCTGACGACTAAATACAATAATAGTATTCTGAAATAGCACTTCAATCTTGTCATTATTGATATAGAAGAACATTATTGTTTTTGAAATTCTATAAGTGATATTGTTTTTATGACAGTAGGAAAATAGTTTTCGAATGATGTATAAATGTCATACATATCACAGGTAACATAATTACGTCGGCACCTTTGAAGTTTACGTGCATAATGTGATGAATAGCAACCCTTGTCCGGCTCTTCTGATGGACTCACGGTAGTAGCAGCATTGACAAATGATCAACGTAACTTGAACAGAAATTGTAAGATTGTAATTATTAAATAATAGAGTCTGCTAGTATCGTATTTCGTTTGAAAATGTCCCTATATACTAATGAAATTATTAATTCCTCGGTGTTATTTTGTCATTGCATGTACAAAGTAATTATTAAACCGCTGATAGATCACATGAAACTTGAGACCTCCCGAAAAACATTGATTTCAAACTTATTTCACATCCGTAATTTATCATGATACGAATATAACGACATTTTTGTCACGTTAGTTACGCAAAAATGTCGCAATTGTGCAAATTAGACAAGGCATGTTGCAAAACATATCTCTTCCAATAACCCACAGAGACACAGTGTGCCGTCCATCCACAATAATTACGAGCATGATATTTTAACGCGATGATTTTGTTTTTTCAGCCCCAAATAATCCATATATGGCATTAAGAAAACCACAACCACAGCGTTGGATATCTTAGAACACGGGAACTTCGAACACGTAAAAAGGAGAGAGGGGAGGGAACGTCATGTGAATTCAAGATTCTGAATGGTCATGTTATGGATGGATAAATATCAACGTCAATTTGCGCTGAACAGTGACGTGCCTTCTACGTTCTGGAGGCAAACAAGCCATACAGGAATTGCCTATAGAACCAATACGAAATCCTTGACTTAAATGTTAGCTCTTCAAGTATTTATCCTACTACTGTACCATTGTTTTGGACAAATGTAGTACCAAGAATTATTCCGTATAGACAAGTTACAATATGTATTACAGTGAATATATCATAAAATACGGTACTAGCAACCCTATGCTGAGACTGGATAAACAATATCAGATAACCGTATTTTAATATTAATGGAAGATATTGCACATACAAGATATTGCACATACAGTCACACTTGCACCTGTATCCATTACTAAACGTTGCACTGATATTTCAGTAGTATACGCCATAAATTCCACCGGTATGCATAAGACACCCTTTAAATTAAGTTATGGCAATAATGAAGTTATTCTAGTTGATAATATAATGAGATATAAATGGCTTCATGTTCATAGAAAGGTATCTAAAATTAAATATATTATTAATCGAGAAGTTACTTTAATAGCGATATTTGATGCAAGATGCTACACACCGCTTACGGTATAGAAGAACAGCTGACGTATCATGGTATCAAGTTCATCTCGAGGTGCCAGACATTGATGATACATCTAGTATAACTTGATACGGGACTTATTAGACCTTAAATTAATTATTAAATATTACAAATTGTACAATAGATCTATATACTTATAATTGTCGTGTTCGAGAATACGCATTGTTGGTGACAAGCTTCCACATGTACAGCATCTGTTATGTAAAATTAGACGAGTAATTGATCTATGTGCAAAGTGTATGAGCCACGATCAAATGTTTGTATTTTCTCAAATTTCAATTTCAATTGAGTAAATAATGTCTGGAATATTTCAACCATGTGCTGACCGAGCTATAGTGTATTACAGAGAGTGTTGTATTACAGTAGCATCGTTAAATCGATGGTTGGCGACTGTTTAGGACGGAAGCGATCAAATTTAGGTTGAATGGCTTTGCTTACACAGACTTGGTCTATCTGCGAACAAGCACTTGTACAGACATGGAATTGTTTTATTCTGGACGAACCCTGTATTCATGCAGATCACCTACTCTCTTTAGGAAAACTTACACTTCTGTTAATGGAACACTGATATTCAGTAGTGGAAGGTTAGTTTTCATGCCTAAAACTTTCACTTTCTATCAGAGAGCCTTGAATGCCAAATAGGAGAACAGTGGCATGTAGAAGAACCTCGATTTCCTTTAGGAGAGCATTGGCATTATTTAGGAGAACCTTGCCTGCTTTTAGAAGGATATTGACATAATTTACAAGAACCTTGACTTACTTAAGAAGAGCATTTACTTTAGAAGAACATTGACATCATTTAGGAGAAGCTTGATTTCCTTAAGAAGAGCATTGACTTCTTTTAGAAGAGCATTGACTTCCTTGTTTACAAGAGCATTGACTAATCTTAGTAGAACCTTCCTTAAGAAGAGCATTTACTTTAGAACATTGACATCATTTAGGAGAACCATAACTTGAAGAACCTGTACTTCCTTTACAAAAACATTGAAATCCTTGTACCTTTAGAAGAACTTTTATAATCCTTAATAAGAACATTGACTTCCTTTAGAACATGTACTTCCTTTATAAGAACATTGACCTCCTTGTTTAGAAGAACCATGACTTCCTTTGGAAGAACCTTGACTTCCTTTAGAACATTTATTTCCCTGTTTACAAGAACCATGGACTTCCTTTAAAAGAACCTTGACAGTGTTTACTTTAGAGCATTGACATAATTTAGGATAACTGACTTCCTTTACACGAATCTTACCTTCCTTGTTTACAAGAACAGTTACTTCCTTTATAAGAAGAGTGTCTTCCTTACGGAGAACCCTGACTTCATTTATAAGAACATTGACATTTTTTATTAGAGCATTGACCTGTTGGGAAGACCTTAAACTTCGTTTAGGAAAACCTTGAATTTCATTAGCAAATCGTTGGTTTCCATTACAAAATGGCACTTCCATATAAGTTTTATAAACCAAGAATCACCTGTTTCCTGTGTGGTTCTAGCCGTAGCTACAGCTATTTGGAACCTGTTTCGAAGATGTTTCAGGCGGATGTTCCGGTCCTGCATTGCAGACGTCACTGGCGGCTCTCCATGACATGGACGATCATTGACACTTCCTGTCACAAGAAATCGAGTTCTTGATCTCGTTATTGTTGATGGGTGGACTTGAAACTGTCGTGCAATAGCTGCATTACTTCTCCCGGCGTTAATAAGTTCAATAGCTTGATTCTTCTTGCCATCATTTAAACGTGGCATATTGGCCAATAGCATAAACAAAATAATAACTGTTGTTTTTATATGGAGAAGAGTGCTGGAACTCTCATTACAATTCTTCCTTTGCTATACATCAATGAAGATATATTAAACATAAATATATATTTTTAAAATAATCATAATACATTATTAAATACACGTCATATTTTGGATTCATAAGGACTAACCTTAATGCCGCGGGTCATCATAAGTACAGATATGCATGGACCAACACCGCTCACAGAATCAAGCGCCGCAACTCTTTCAGTTACACCAACCTCGTGACATGTCACCAAAACACACAGACTGCTTAATTCCACTGACATTTAGATAGTGCATTAACGGAGGAACCGCCAGGCAGGCTACCACCACAACCGCTGTGACTGACCCTGCACATCGTCCAGAGAATGATCAAACTTATGATTAAGGACAAAATACACCCTATTTCTTTTTGAAGTATTTCGAATATGGAATAGTGTTCGTCTGATACGATTGTGTAAGCACAAGTGACTGAAGCGGCCCTATCTGATCGGTAATAACATACAGCGAGACTAAGCCAAAGCTGTTTATGAAAATTATGTCCGTAATTGTATATAGAAAACACAGTTCCGGTTTTGGAACTAAAAAATGTTGACTTGTAGTTATTCCATGATCATGTATACAACTCTGGTAAACCAATATGCGAAACAAAACATTTAATTTATCCTTGGAAAAAAAATATATTAACATAAAATATGACATATGATACGATTCTGTCATGAACGCCGATTCACACGAATAGCCCAACTTAAATATTCATTCAAATGTACAAGTTTGAAATAACATTAGTATGCGAAATCCGACCCATATCATTTACTCTTAAACTATTTGGATTCAATTTAACAAACGGAGTTAATTTCACTCTGATGACAAGAATATGGCATGGAACAGAAACTAAATATGACTCCCAATATAACGTCCCATGCAAGGGATCTCGTATTACCCATAAACCCCCTGTTCTCATAGCGCACCGCTGTCTAATAAAATATATAAGTGATTAATATTCATGACCGATATGAATATTAAATTCGCTGGTACTATATTATACGTTCTTACTTTACTGAAATTCTATTATATTATGAAACTTAGAAGGGTTGTAAGCTACCCTATGCTATAGAAACATACTAAAACAGTGTTAAATACAAGCGACTATTATTGTCTACACCCTGGTGTTACTGACTAGTCGTTTTAATCATAGAGCAGATCGACAAACCCTTTGTCTTTGGAATGATTTGGGCAGTTCTCTAAATGAATTTAAATTCTGTAGGTATACAGTTAAACAAGTGTTTGGCGTTTTACGGGTTAATGAACACCGACTATCAGCGTGGTATGAAGAGGATACCATCCTACTACTAACACTGGGTCTGTATTTAGACAGTAACAGTCTAACACAATTCGCCCAGTATACTTGATAACACCTAATCCGCGGTAGCTGTGATGTAATAGTACACTATACTAGTGAAATGAGCACTTTCTACATATGGTGCTTCCAAAACAAAAACCAGCATTGCTAGCACATTGCTATCCTGTACGTAGGATATCGTCTGCTATTATAGGCAGAAACTGCATACATGTATCGTCTGCTACAGCTCCTACCAACCCAGTACAATTGCAGAAATGGTAATAATAAACTAACGGAGTTTCTTCATTGAAAGTCCGCTCGTTCACTGCTTGTCCCGACAAGTTACCGTCTGCTATAGTTGTCTCCCGTCATACTCCGCATACTCGACGGGCCGCGGGATCAGTCAAAATTAGCGGGATCTTCCGAACGGAGCCGCCCGGCCACAACAACAACAACGGGAACGGTGAAAAGCTGAAACGGAGGGGTAGTGGCGTGACGGGACGTACCTTAATGTCGTCTTTGGGTTCCGCCTTGATCTTAACGGGTATATCCTTGGGGACAGGACTATGCTCACGGGAGTCTCTGTCCATGGTATTAAAGAAAGATCTTGCAGTAGCGACTGCAGTGCGTGAGTGTGTGTAGCGCCCTGTCTGCTACTTGAAAGCGTGGAGCCCTCTGCTATGCGATACGGCTTACACTCCGTATTGACTTGCGGTAAACCGAACCGACTGCAACCCGACCTGGCATATTGATACTAATAACATTCAGGGCATGTTCGGGCGATGTGAGCCCCTGAGGGTGGTGGGTTACACTGGCAGGGTGATGTAACGCAGGCACGACTCCTCCCAGGACACGCCCTTCGTATCCCCACCCCTCCCCTCGCTTGACAACACGGCCAGTTTATGCCACTGACCCAATCCTGGTTAAAGACGTTGATGGTTGCGGACTATAGTATCGAACGGTCTTTTAATATAAGAGGCTCCAGAGTTATTGCGTTATCGCTGCTGCCCAGAGCGGAATTCCTTCGGTCGTATCACTCAGATTATTCTCCTTCTTTGTCATAGACATCGTTATTTATAATCATCTACACGGGCATCAACTTCAACGTTGTCCAATTCTAGATAACCGAGGATTCGTAGCTTCCAGCTCTCACAGAAGTGCATGAAGTCTCTACAGACAAGGGATGGATGGTCATCGTACGTGCACCACGTCTATAATAATAAATACCAGTTAGGATATCTTGTACTTGTAGAAAATCAATGTTATATAATATTCCTCCTGCTGAGTCTAGTCAGCGTGTGTGGCTATACGGTCAGGGCCTAAATGAAAGTGGGACCATAAAGTACTCCGTTCAATGACCATAAGGACAAGAATACCACAGAATCATTGGTATTTGTTTGGAGCTTCTTTGGTATGCTTGTCATCTTCATTTATAGAATCCGCATTTGTGCCAATATCTCATTTAGTGATTGTGTTTCACATACATGTGTTAATATTGCCATTATTCCAGCGGTGGAAAGTTGAGGCTTGTTATTGGTAAATATGTCTCGAATGTCTGTCAATATACGGTTTCCGCGACATGCGTATACTTCTGGAAGTGGTTAGAAATAGAACTGGTAAAATGTGATTTAAGACCAGGGATATCCTGTGCAAAGCGGCGTAACTCTAAGGTGACTGTAACGTTAACCCTAGCAATGGTGTAGTCTATAGAGAATGTTGGAGTTAAGGTTTTCTTAGAGTTACACCGTTTCGTACTGAGAGTCCTGCCACGTGTACATCGTCGTAAACTTGTAAATTCAATTAATCCTTTGAAATTCAAATCCCCTCAATGTTGAGACTTTGTGAGAATGGGTTTTCGTATTTTGATGAATTTAATCTTATGAAACCTTATACATGCTATAGTTGCGTGCAACTACGAAAGACTACATAGTATAAAGCATTGCTTGACTTGAGCTATATAACGATTACGTGAGACGCAACACGATCCATTAGTGGTTTTATATAGAGAAATTTAATTCGAAAATTATTCAATAAAAGTTGTTTGGGGGATTATTGTGAAATGGTGCGGAATAGCTTTTGGTGTGAAAAGACGATGTTAAAAGCCGAGTTTCTGGTCGAAATGTCCACCACTATTTTTCAATTCCACATTAGTGCCTATGATGGATGCTTATATTACAATATGATAATGCAAACTGCATATTGACATGTACATAGACGAATAGCACCAATGGTTGATTTTATGATAATATACCATGTCTGGCACACATTTGTCCCACCCAAATATTCCTATTCAACATATTCCTTCTAAAAAAATAAACCAGGACACCCGGGGTGAACGTGTCCTGTCAAGATCCTTTTAGGATTTTGTTAGGACACCTAACTTTTTTTATTTTGAGGTTATATAATTCTGAACGTTCGAATGATCCATCGTTATTTGAACACCATTAAAAGAATACATCATACAATCAGCTTGTGTCTCTGATTATGGCTTTTTCAACATTCCATTATTCGCTATATTATGTATCGCATGGCAATGATCCATCCTTATAGGAATCTTTCTTTTTTTTTATAAATCAAATGATCATCGTCTACGAGAAGTATCGTTATAACGTGTTCATATTGATGTCAGTTCCAGAAAGAAAGAAAAAAAACGTACCCAATAAAACGACCAGTAAGTAAGCATATACTAGTACATCTCAAGTTCGGCTTAAATCAAT
This sequence comes from Lepetodrilus schrolli, assembly GCA_032361225.1. Taxonomy (NCBI): domain Eukaryota; kingdom Metazoa; phylum Mollusca; class Gastropoda; order Lepetellida; family Lepetodrilidae; genus Lepetodrilus; species Lepetodrilus schrolli. Next base: position 1,895 of record JAUTBT010000860.1, on the reverse strand, counting down.
AATGGTGTATTTAATTTGTTCTCACTCGAGAACAATCGGAAATTAACAATCCGAAGACATTGTGTTGTATGGTTCTACTCGGATTCAAATTCTAACATATGTGAGTAGGCCAATTGTCATGAAATGCATGGTAGGTTATCTCGGTAAATACTTTATTCAATAAATACAACAACAGCAACACAATCCTAATTTTATACTTGTACCGAACCAAAATATGTAAAATAAAAAATATTATATTTTTTAACCATTAATAAAAGAAATTTATATTATTCTATACAGAGGGACGACGTTCTAAAGACAGAACAGGCAAGAAGACTCAATTTGTACGTGCGGATTTGTCAAAAACGCATCACCGCATGCCTAGCGACATCACTCCACGACGTCACGGTATATCCGACGTCGATAGCGGCGTATGGGTCGACGTCGTCTGTTTGTTATTATTTTCAATTGTTACAGTGAGTCACCCCCACCCGAACCCCAACCATCCCCCCCCCCCCCAAACTCACACCATTCAATTTCTAATTGGTTTATCGTTTATGGTTTGACATTGATAAAGTGCTAATGTTGAAATACAATTGATCTATTTTCAGTACTTCTTATTAATGTCTGCATACCAATAGACATATGTAACTACATTTCCTTTCATTCTATCTAAAGGAATAATCATTTGTATATTCTATTTCTATATTGGATATATTGTATTTCTATATATTGTTTATTATTGTTTTAAATATTAGAAATCATTTAGTTCTATAGCCATAACTTATGGGTACTGATACCGTCTTCTGGGTTGCGGTCTTACCGGAAGTCCGGACGTAAATCCAGGTTTACGTCATTTCGTGTTATAGTAAAAAGGATCAGATGGAATGAATCAGATGGAATGGTTTACGCTGAGACCACAGTAGTGTTAATCAATTTACTAAACAAAACAACGCACATGATGTTATTGTACTGTTCGTTATTTTCATTGTCGAAATTATAATTTCCTGCAATATTCAGTGCTACGGTTGTTGCGGGTTTCCTACTGCCCTAAACTGACAAGCCGTAATAACAGTGAAGTAAACTTGAAAGCGATTCTAAGCCCCAATTAAAAACAACAAAAAAGAAAGGAAAATTTGTTTCGATCTCTTGGTGTATCGTTGTATATATCACTGACATAGGTTGTAGCTGCCTACCTAATAATATATTAATAATACTTCTAAAAAGTAATACAATAATGTTCGATAAATTACTCTATAATCAAAAGACGTTAGCGGATTGTATGATGGTTTGTATGATGGTATGGCATTTGAAACATAAAATAAGGTATCCCTGTAAACTAGTTATCATCCTCCCTTGCTAGGCTTAACTCTCTCCATGCTGAAGGCAACCGGAGATGCCCTTAAGAGAGCTGTGTCTGTGCCTAATTCAGGTTAATTTGTTAAATCCGATCACGGTGGTTGCCTAGAATATCCCAATTAAAAACTACGCAAATGGGTTAAAACATATCATTTTTAATATTAAGTTACTATTTACTATTATCTCAAATTCGTAGAGAACATTTAAAGCCAATATGTCATATAGAGAATGTCTTAGAATATCAAATATATCAAGACGAGTCGTGAGTTAATAAATCCGAGGCTTTGCGTATGAGTGTTGATATATTTGATATTCCAAGACACGAGGGTGAGATTCTATTTATCATCAAATATCATTTAAAATCATTAAAGAAGAAAAATGTCAAATAATAAAGATTTTACTGTGAAGTCAAATCTTTAGGCTGCTGTGCATTTGCACAATTGTCGTGATGACATCACAATGGTTGATCAATCAAATACCTGGGTCAAGCGATATCTACAGCATGACATCACAATGGTAGAACAATCAAATAAACAATCAAATAAACCAAGAATTGG
>JAUTBT010000858.1:0-10995 GCA_032361225.1 Lepetodrilus schrolli | reverse complement strand
TATATATATTAACAGGACAGCAATATCACACATACTGGAATAGAGGTAGCTACACAAAACATCACACATACTGTGATAGAGGTAGCTACACAAAAGTACGGCACGAAATCTGACAGTGTGTGTGTGTGTCTGTGTCTGTCTGTTTAATCCTGACTGAATAATAATAACGATGTAACGCACGGGTGCATCTGACTGAAAAGAAAAAAATGAATGTGGGGTCCAGGGGCCGCTAGGGGTTCTGGGGGCCCCCAAATGCCGACGATAATTCATAAAGTAAAAGACAATGGATGCATTCAAAGGCATAGAACTTATAACTTCCACAAGAAATTTTTATTTAAAAAATAAATAAAGCATTGCGAATTCTTTTCAAGAACGGAATATCCGTTTTGGGCAAAAACGGAAGAAGATGCACCCATGGTAACGTCATAATTATACGGTCTGTGTAATTATGCGACACCAACCTTTTATGATAACCACTCTAGACGGAGAATCGTTACATTCCAATCGAAAACACATCCCTAATAATTCGACGAGTATATGTTTTCTATTCTTGAACAATGGAAAGGACATCATGGTATGCGCGTGTTAATAAACTAGGTGGAGAATGAGTACGGCATGATATCTTGCATCTATAGACTAGGTGGAGAATGAGTACGTCATGATATATTGCATGTATAGACCATTTTGTGAAACATACGTGAAACACTGAAAGGTACGAGGCATGTAATCCAGTTGGGTCTGAAATTAAAAGTATCAGCTTGTTATCCCATGTATTCATCCAGCAATTTCAACGACGAGTTGAATAAATATGCAATTTCTATGTCAATATACGATATCCAAGATCATATTCATGTCAATAAAATATTTACGCAAATATAAATTGTTAGTAAAACAGTCGACAAGCAGATCAGACATTCTTCGCAGAAACGAGATACCAACGGAGTCGTAAACAATGCGACCATATTACACCATGTATATAAACACATCTTCCGAAACTAATATTAATTACCTGAATATTTTGGCATTACTGTTTGAACCTTCCAACGCCTCGAAATGTTTGACCGGAACTTCTTAACTTGAAATTATACAGACGGTCGTTTCATAAAATTGAGATCCTCCCCCCATGTTTTGTATTAATCCAGGACCGCTTATCCAAATTTACGCATCCTCTTTAACTTGGCCAATCTACTTACCATAACCCATGTTTAACGATATTAAGTAGGCAACTGACATGGCCTTACGAAATTAACATTTACGTGTTATCAGTTCTAAGTAATTTGAAATATATTTATTTTAATTCACCTATTGCCTCAAAATAGCACTAATACCTTGTCCGTGAGCGGATACATATTTCATAGATTTTACGAAGCTTCTTTAAGGTCCAAATTAGTGCATCATCATTGGTTCGTCGGTACCAGCCAGTGCTCTTACTTCCGAGGCGCTACACTCGTAAACATCTCAATGTCAATAGAAATGGTAAAATACAGAAAATGATCCAACTAGCATCTGAGCCATATCAAATTCAATAGAAATGAAAAAATACAGAATATGATCCAACCAAAAATGAATTTGACTATAATAATTATACTTCAGTTGTATGAGAATACATACACCTCTATGCTAATCACAACTAAAAAATTACAAAAGGAAAAAGTAATTCGACCAAACTTCTACACTACTGCACCGATTTTTTTTTTTATTATTCACAATTTCTGCTGCTATCATACTGACACTGTATGATCTCAAGTGAACCATTTCCTTGCAGAAAATACCGACATACTTGTACCTCATCCCACATTCTGAATATACTTTACCATATCAACAGTATATCCTGAATTCAGTATTCTTCTTTAATATTTTCTTCTCAAAATGTTCAATTTTAATCAATCTCTTTGGGCATGTTTTTCATTTTAAACCTTCTATAGTATTATTTTAATATAATTCATATAATAGTATGGGTGAAAGATTCCCACTGACATAAAACAGTAATTCACTCACTCTTAAAATGTTACACATCATATTGTGGAAATTGACAAACACTGTCACCATTTCATTTGGTACATTGCAATTCACAATATTATCAATAGCATATTTAATTTATTAGGCCTGTAAATTTGTTCCATTCGAACTGAATACAATATAAATTTAGAGCCTAAATTTAAGACCAAGTTGAAAGAATAACACATGCATCCCTAGCTTACATTATATTCCCTACACCTATAGCTTGCGGTGAACACGGTGACCATGTTGGATTTGTTAATAGACATATGGATACCTGCAGTCATGGCAACAGACAATTGCGATTTCAGCTGAAAACAAGCCTGGGGTTTGCAGGTCCAGTGCAAAAAAATATAAAGTTGGATCCTCGGAAAATTGCCATGTCACTTCATCTTTCGTACCTCCAAATATTTGCCCCACTGTAGGGCAGGTTAAATTCCACAGCACCCATACTACAGGTAACATTGCTTGGATATATTTCCTGTAAAACTAATAATGTACTCCATTATTTGATATTGTTATGCAATGTAGAGTAATAACTCGGATCTGGCACGATCAATTCAAAATGGGAAACCCAGCTTTCAGTAGTTTTTTTTGTTTTTGTTATTTTAATTGGGGTTTAGAGTCGCTTTCAAGATTATTTCACTTGTATCACTGCATTCTATCAATATTGCACCAGAAAGGTAACTTTTGCAAACATTGATGCCAGGCCCAGCTTTCATATAAACCCATCTACTAGCCATAGTATCTACTAGAAATATTGAGTATAGCTACTCTTGTCAAATTTTAAAAATATTGAAACACTGATAATAGTGGAAGATGAGAAACAAGGAACTGGGAGTACAGTATAAGGTAGTCTGTGTCACACCCTGTTCTCACCAAAATACTCCTATTCAAAATGTTCACCTAGATCAGTTAAGCAAGTCTAGATTACTGGAGAACAGGGTAAAGAATTTCAGGGGCTCCTTTCATATAAATATAATACCAATCAAAATAAGTTCCCTTCTTAAATCAGCATCTAACTTTAGGAGGTGATAAACTGGGTCATAAAGTTAGGAGCTCCTAAATTTAGGATGTCGTTGTGAAACGGGGGCCCGTAGAATACATTTCGATAAATTAGCAATAGATATGGTGGATTTAAAAATTCATTTGTAATTGCAGAATAAGATATGTCTGGAGGTATTATACTATTATGGAAGTATTAGACTATTATGGAGGTAGTATACTATTATAATAAAGATGAGGTTATTCTACACTTATTTTGGTCTTGGTACGTACTGTAAATCACTTATTTAATGCGTGATTAATTTAATGCGGCCTATAGATTTTAGACAAGAATGCGTCACCAATTAAATGTGCACGACCATGTTGTTTTTTCCCGGTCGTACATTTTTCAGTAATGACATTATTTTTCAAGCAGTTCATACGTACACACATCAGTTCCCTACTTCAATACTGTGTTCATCCGTCAGTGTTATTCTAACTGATAAGCGGCTCTTCCGTGTCCTTTCCGCTCTCAGGTATACTTTTACAGTTACGTAAAGGTATGGCGTTTTGTTCTTGGTTTACAGAAAGGAAACTTGGACGCTTCGTGAAAGGAATGTTTGACGCTTCATGAACGTGCCATATACATTAAGTTAACATTTCTAATGAAAATAATAAGTTCCCTATACATCCGTAGGGGTTTTAATTACCCTGGAATGTGATGCTGACATCACTGACTTCTACGATTGCACTTAGTTCAATGACGAACTCAGCGATTGATATGTTTTGTGAGAAGTAGCATGATGCTACATCCCCATCAGTGACAGGTGAATTGTAACTGGTGATTTGACCGGAAACGTTGCCACCGAATTCTGTCGTCTTAGCCACCGTCACTTGGCTATCTAAAGCCAAATTGTCGTGATCTGGAAAAGAAGTCAGATTGAAAAGTTTTTGATTCCTCCGATTGCTCTAGACTAATCGAATCAAATTAAGAGTTTATGAAAGTAAGTAGGACTACGTACACGTATTTGGTAAAGCAAAAGAGGTTAAAACTCTCTTAAAGGCATACAATCACGGTTTTATTTTCGTATTTCTGGTCAAATATATTTTTACCTGAAAGTATGTAAGTTTGATAGGCACCCAGCTACATATTCCTCATTTCACACTTGTTTTCAATATATTTATATTTTCATATTTTATTGTATTTATTGGATCGATCCAATAAATACAAATCATCTTCACGGCGTCGCTCAGAGCTAGGGTGTGACGTATGACTTATGTGGAGTCACGTGACGGGCTCTCCCCGTTTGAAGACGAGGCATGTGTTGATTTCCTACCAAGAAGCGTAAACGTGGTAGACTAAAACTGTTCAACACGCCAGACCAAAAGAAAAAAACCGATGTAGAACATATCGCTCAAACTTAGTATAATTGGAAAAGCATACGCGAAATGGCAATGCCGAGGACATCCGGGAGTTGCGACCTTGTGACCTTGACATTGTGTTTTAGCTCCGAAAAGCGAAAATACTCGCAGAAGAATCGAGACGGTGGTGAGGGATTTCGCTCTGCCATATTCATATTGAATGCATTTGAGCGATACAAAGTCGATACGGATACTAATTGAATATACTTTTCATTTATTACTCACAGTTGGTCAATTGCTGCCATCAAAATCTGTGATTGTATGCGTTTAAAGGCATACAATAATAATAATAATAATAATAATAACAAGACTGAGTGTAATGCGTTGGATTCCGCACCGGTAGCATGCGCAAAGCGCAGACATAAACAAATAGATTTTTAAATGGCGTTTAAGCATGCTGTGCGTTACTGCACTTATGCTATTTTTTTCTGCTTACTGATAGGTAAATATGCGGTAACCAAATGTTCTGAGCTTAGATGCAAGGACACAGAGAGTCAAGTTTGAGTTTGAGCTTAAGGTTCCGGAAGGATTGTAATGGTGAGTGATTCCCATAGCTATTTATGAGCCTTGCTGTGGAAACACAGATATAATGACAGGATCTCAAAGTCGAGTATTTGTCTGACTGGAAGCCATACAACTGCCGTAACACTGGTGAGGTGTGACAGTCTGTGTGTTATACGGTTCAAACGCATCAAATCATAGATGGTTGAGTGATTTAATTATCTAACGAACTTTTACATGAAATTCCTTACATTTAATTTTTCTAAACAAGTGTTGTAATCATGATCAACCAGATTTATATTCCTGACCACCACTTAACCCTCTCCATGCTGGAGGCATCCGGATATTCCCTAAAGAGCCCTGCCTGTGCCTAATCCAGCAGGGAGAGGGTTAATCTGTGATTGCATGCTTTGAACTAAATAACTCGTACAGACTGCAGCACATCACAATGTCGTCACGTTAAAATTCTTCTTTTTTTTATAAAGAATAAACATCCACGTACATAACAAAGAACACATGACTTGCGGGGATTCTTCAAAAGAACGCTAATGATTTTATGGATTCCTGTGTTATTCCAAAATACGACAATGGCATTATGAATATTGACGGAACAATAAACAGTGTCACGTCACGCGGTATAACACGGGTAGTGGGGGTTGGGGGTCGGATGCCATCAGTCATTGACTTCTATTAAGTCTATTTACGTAGAGAGAAATATTGACGGGCCAATGGTTCAAGATTGATTGCGTATTTCATTACTGGTATACTGGATAACTTATTAACAGTCCTACTAATTCTTGTCAAAGACGTTTCATGGCATTTTATCTTTCGATTTTATTGATTATTATTATTAATTATTTTTTTTAATCGCCAAGGACTACAGTCATGTTTATTTGGCATTGACATCTAATATACTTAATGGCATAAAGTCATGGTATATTGCCATGTACCATGGTCAAACGTATTATCTTAAAGTATGTACATTTGATTTAGAATGTCTACACAAATCGTCAAGCTACATTGTCCCACTGGTTGTAAATATGTTCATATTTGTTTATTTATTTATTTATTTTTATCTGGAGAGGGAGCTCGAAGGAGAGAAAGAAAAAAGGTGAGAGAGTAAGCGAGAGAGAGAGAGAGAGAGAGAGAGAGAGAGGGGGAGGGAGAAAAAGAGAGAGAGAGAGAGAGAGAATGGGTAGAGTCCGATATAGAGAGAGCGAGGGGCGGGTGGTAGCGCAGTGGTAGAACGTTGGACTTTGGAGCCAAGGTTCCAGGTTCAAATCCCGAACCGGCATCAATGTTCGCGAAAGTTACCGTTCTGACGCGATATTGATATGATCCGATGTCTGTAGAGTGACAATGCAGTAATCATCATTGGTCTTGTCAGTACCAGCCGGCGCTTGCAGGTTTACTGCAACATTCAGCGCTACGGATGTTGCGGATTTGCTCCTGCCCTAAAAACTGACAAGTCGTGATATAAGTGAAAGAATCTTGAAAGCGACTCTAAACCCCAATTGAAAAATAAATAGAGTGAAAATACACAGCATGAGATAGAAAGAGAGAACGTAAGAGACACAGACAGATAAAGTCTGTGTGATCATGAGTGTGTGTGTGTGTGTGTGTGTGTGTGTGTGTGTGTGTGTGTGTGTTGGGTGTGTGTGTGTCTGTGTGAAAGAAAGAAAGAAAGAGATAGAGAGTGAGAGAATGATCAGAAAGACAATACGGCAATAGAGATTAATTTGTCTAGTTCACCAACCTGTACATTTTAGGGACGTATACCAATTCCCCGCTGAGCTGCAGATTCCATACGACAACCCTTTCTTATGCGTAAATCCTTCAATGCAAGAATAGTACACGATACTGTCGTTCCCAAACTTAGTAGACACCGGGGTGGTTGTTCGGAATGCAAACGGAAATCGAGAAGGTTGTCCACAGTCGACTAGATGAACATAAACACAATACGTTTAATAGACAGACAGACAAGTTTATTCTCAAAATTCATACTATTGTGACATAGAGAACATACAATAAATACAATTATTTATACAGTTATTAGAACGTATTTAGCCATACATATAACCACTGATGACCAATTATATGTCCGGGACACTTAACCCTCTCCATGCAGAAGGCAACCGGAAATGCCCTAAAGGGCTGTACCTGTGCCTAATCTAGTAGGGAGAGGGTTAAATAACACTTTCTTCTTTCTGACGTATATGACGTTTAACCTCATTGCATTCATGATGATCACGTGTATACCATTATTAAGCAATCTCATCATCACAGCATGGTAATGCTACTATTCACGCCAAGCTACAATGTTAACGCATATCAAAGGATTTTAAATAATTTTACTTCTTGATGTTTACAGTACTTTTGCGTTGTATTGAAATATGATAAACATTCAAGGAAAATATAACCTGACCGAATAATTGTGTTCACCTACCGTCTTTAATGGGACGCCCATATACCTGTATGTCACAAATTTGCAACATGCCGTGGAAGTTTCCACGAATAATGATAACTAATCCGTGACTGCCATATCGGTTTCCACTACAAATGGCCTCAAATACCGCTGGAATTGGCGCGGAAGCCTCGGCACACTTTGTATTGTAGCCGTACATAACGTCTGATGTCAATACGGACAGGGCGAGCACCGGAAACGCTGAGAAACAAAGGTGCATGCTTGTAACCAAATGATGCTATACTACTCTGCTATATACATTTATATCTTATTCTATCAATCATACTTTACCGTGAATATGTATGGAAGAATATCGTATTAAATAACAGTTCGGGGACGGGTGTTAGCGCAGTGGTAGAACATTGGACTTCGGAGCCAAAGGTTCCAGGTTCAAATCCCGCCCCCGGTGCCAGGTATCAATGTTAGCGAAATTTACCTTTCTGACGCGATATTGATAGGATGGCAATGTAGTTATCATTATTATATACGTAATGTTAACAAACGTTAATCAGAAGATATTACGAATGGTATTTACTAGCTGTGAATGCAAAGCATGTGCTCGTACCAAAAGTGTCATTCGGAAATGTTATGACGACCTTGTAGATGTCGAAGAGTTCAGGCAACTCCACAGTCACGTAGGGATTCGTCTGCACTCTAGTGCTGCTGCAACTATTGCTTTCCAGACTGATCCCAGGACCGTCGTCGATGGCGTTATATACCCCGAACATATCAATGTCATCCTGCTCAAATGAATTCAAGCTTTTACTAGGTGACGGATATCCGGTATAATCGAGGACGTCTGCAAGCATGGCAGTGGAGCCTTTCATTGTGAACCGTGACCTATCCAGAGGAATATCCGCTAAAAGAAAAATAATCGACAAATATTTTTATTTTTTATTAGTGGCAATCAATTGTTTTCTAAATCAGAATGATACTATCGTTGTATTCATTTAAATAAAGCCCGTGTTTTTTTCAAGTGATAAATAACACGTGGCAGGGCCGAGTTTGCTTCATGTTTTCGTGAAAACGGACCCAAACTCGTCCCAAATATGTTTTATTTGGTTGAAATCTGGCGATTTGTAGGGCCACTGGAGAAGCTGTACATGGTTATTGTGATGTACATGGTTATTGTGCTAACCAACGTACTGCATGGTGTTTGTCAATGTGGCATGCTGAAAACTGACGTTGCAGTTCATCATTCCGCGTTTTCCAGTTGTTCCCGGTGGTCTGTTCGCGCTGAATTGTCCCACAAAGAATTCCTAGATCTCTTGTTAAGTGACTGAATTAGTAACTCGAGGACGAGACACCATGTTGAGGGGGAGAATGTAGCCGGGTGCGATATAAGATGCTCCTACTGGTCTCGGCCAGCGGCGTTACCCCTTTGGCTCAGTCGGTAGAGCATTGCTCGCAATCGAGCAATTCGGGTTCGAATCCTAGGATCCGCAGTGGTCTTGTTTCAATGGTATAGTTGTGAATAGTTTTCGTTTTCGCTCGTGAGATACCAAAACCATTCACTCGTTTCATAAAAATGGTATCACACGGAAGCTCGTTTAGTATTCTCTATGTATGTCGTCTATAGGTCTATGTTTTATTTTTATTTTTTTATTTTTTTAAAAATGTTCTTTTCAAAATATCATTACATAATATTAGAATAAAAACAAATATATTAAAACAATATATAATGGCCTGCTTCAACTGCCTACGGGTAAAGTAAGAACGTACAATAACAACGATCCGCTTCCCTCCACATCTCATACACTGTCTGGCATATAGTCGACGTTTCTGATACCAGAGAGTCGTTGGCACATATGTATGTCACAGTCGATTTACGCGTTGTGTTGCTGTAGATCAGCTTGGCGGCGTGACTTGTGTTCAACGGAGTGCCACATGAAACTGGAACCCAAAATAGCACCTGTTTACTTGAATATTACACATGGGTACTGGTGTCTGTAGGTAGAATGTAAAGGAGCTCTTTCGCAACGTTATACAAAAGGTTCAGGAGGTCTATTTTCGAAACGTTCTTACGATCTTCTTAACCTAAGAACGTGCGTAACATTTTCATAGCCCTACAATACGAATCTTTAAGTATGTCGTACGATCGTAAGAACGTTTCGAGAATAGATCCCCTGAACCCCAACTCTTTCAAATTGCTGTATACGGCCCCAAGGCCTATAAACTAATTGAAGAGTGTCTTTATATACACACAACATTAGAATTTGCTGGAATACTCCAATATGGATTGCTATCTAATCTAAATCTTCTAACATGCAGTGGTATGCACTATACCGCAACACGGCATTGGCAATATGTAGCAGGTTTCAATAGTCAGTTCGTGGTAATATAATAGTAATATAACTCCATATATTCATGTTTTGAGGCTATGACTCTTTGCGCTAAGGTCTTTCTGTGAAACAAGAACAGGTGAATCCTTGGGCTGTATTTGTTTTGGACTCGAGTGGAGTCAAGTGCAGGAAATTCAAATCAAACGCCAAGAACACAACACTCGAGTCACGCTAACATACTCCCCGGTTCAGTAGGTGTCGAGTAGAGTTGTGACGTCAGAGTCAACAATGCGCTATGCACGCGGAACTGCTTACATACAGTCTTTCTGATTGGTCAGTCCTGCTGCCAAAACTCGATGGTATCGTTGTCTTATTTAGTGGTGCCATTGCGCATGTGCAAGTAGCACTCGACTCGACTCTCGAGCGCCCCAAACAAATGAAGCCTTGGGTACCGAATACTACTTGGCATCGTCTCTCGAAGCTCTCGTATCTACTGAGATCATAGCAGCCTCGTAGTGATCTCTTAAATACATGGAGGTCCAGCACTGACGAGAGCTCTATGGTCTCAGTGGAGAAAAGAGCTTCGATAAACGATACCCTGGCACTTACGAGAGCTCTATGGTCTCAGTGGATAAAAGAGCTTCGATAAACGATACCCTGGCACTTACGAGAGCTCCATGGTCTCAGTGGTTATGAGAGCTTCGATAAACGATACCCTGGCACTTACGAGAGCTCCATGGTCTCAGTGGATATGAGAGCTTCGATAAACAATACCTTTGCACTTACGAGAGCTCTATGGTTTCAGTGGATAGGAAAGCTTCGATAAACGATACCCCGGAGGAGAGATCAGTAGGGCATGAAAGATCACACCACTTCTATATTGAAAGAAGCGATAGAGAACGAATTCAAGGCACAGCATGGTTCTAATTAGATAGTCTAAGTGATGCAATCGATGATTCACAACAGCAGACGACGAGCGGCAACTTCAGTGATTGCAATTAACCCTCTCCCTGCTGGATTAAGCACAGGCGCTGCTCTTTAGGGCATATCCGGTTACCTCCAGCATGGAGAGAGTTAAACCTGTTAGTTGAACAAACAGCACGTAGTAACAATATTGGTGGTCTTTGATCAGTAATTAGTGCTTTAGCAATCCTTTGGAACTAGATGCCAAGCAACTAGACATAAGTCAAGTGGGATATGTCTGTTGCTTGAACGTTGTATTGTACAATCGAACAGCCAGGAGGCTACCAGGGGCGGGTGGTAGCGGAGTGGTAGAACAGTTGGACTTCGGAGCCAAGGTTCCAGGTTCAAATCCCGCCCCGGGGGCCCGGCATCAATGTTCGC
>JAUTBT010000857.1:0-10997 GCA_032361225.1 Lepetodrilus schrolli | reverse complement strand
AGAGAGAGGGAGATAGGGAGGGAGAGAGAGGGGGAGAGAGAGGAGGTGGGTGAGGGGGAGAGGGGGAGAGAGAGAGAGAGAGAGAGAGAGAGGGGGGGAGAGATACGATCAAATATATCTGTCTGCGTATGTCGTGAACATATATCATGTTAACATTAACCTGGAATATGGGATACATAATTGAACAATGATTCCCAGGGGGAAAGCGTTCTAAAGAAACCTTTTATGAATGGCCATATCACTCTTCATCATTGTCGACACGTGCAGCATTCTTTGACTTTGGTTAATGTCCCAAAACAATTCAGTGTCCTCGCAGTGCTGTCAGTGTTGGTGTTACTCTGATATACACTATGAAGCTGCTGTAGAATTATTACGCAGTTATACAGTTATAGCACTTCCCCTAGAGAAGGGTAGTTCTCAGAGAAGGAGAAGAAGAAGAAGAATAACGTACGCTCGTATATTGCGCCAAATCCATGCACGGAAGCTTGTTGATGGAATGGTACCAATAGTAACGCATACTAGGTAGTATGATGTATCTTACTCTGACTATATTATAGAGCATGCATGGGTAAGCATGACCAAGTAGGCTTATACTGTAAATGTGCCGAGTGGTTACTTTTCCAACAGACAGTATAATGACGGAGGTGTTTCGTGATCATTTTTCGCAAGGTATATAAAAGAAAATAACAGTTACAAGTTGTTGACATAAATTGCAAAAGCATGAACTACTCTCAAAACACTGTGAAGATTTACATAGTAAAATAGTTTGTTGGTTTCAATATTAATGATTGACTCAAATGCAGGACCAATTTTCAGTTTTATAGTTTTATTTTGAAACTGCTGCTCTATAATGCTTTTAAGCTTATTTCATTTATATCACGGCTTGTATGTTGTGTATGCCACCTGCTTGTCTACTAAGCCGAGATGTCACGATTATGGTGCTAGCTCACTAGCTCACTAGCTCACTAGCACATCCTGCCGGAGTTAGAACATGGATGCATAGTGAAACAGCTAGAAACAATAGGGCTCATAAGTAGGTCAGGTCTATTTTTAGAATTTCCAAGAATTTCCAAGAATTTCCCGTGCCGGTAATAACCAAACACGAGTACCAGGCCTTGCGTCGACTAAACTGCAGAGAAAATCTTAATGCACCGTTAATACGGATCGTGTGCTTAAATTTCTGTTCGATTCAGAGATGAATCATATTGTTCATCATGGTCCACGCGTGATCGATCGGGATACAATGTAGGGTACGTAAACAAAATAACAGCCACTCATCGTGTAGGTTATCACCAGAATCTTTAAACCGAATATGTCTAAAAATAGAATGTGACCCGATAGTACGTCTATACTCTGTATATACCGGATTCGTGGATATATATGCATTACCAGCTTCCAGTATAGGTTGACGTAGGTTCGTAGGTTGGGTTTATAGAGAAGGAGAAATCAATATGAATCGAGAAATCTCAAATGAAAAGATAGAAAGCCTATCCACACTTCCCACATTCATGTCAGATGTAATGGGTTTTAATGGAACTCCCGCAAAAGATATAATTTGGGCCGAAATAGATGGGATCGTAAACAGGTGGCATAATCCATGACGTATTTCATCAGACAGTGGATTTTTTTTTCTCATGAAAATTTTGATAATTTTTGTGGAATGCCTCACAAAATATTTACAGATCTCTGCAGAAAAATCTAATAAAAGTTGTAATTTGGTGTTTCATTTCAAGCAGTGATATGATTAATACAGACATTTAATCCGAGCAAACTGATAACAGCGACATGGCTTTGATTATATATGGCTCGGAAGTGCGTTGAATTAAGTTAAATTGCAATATCTATATTACAAATGTATCATATATCGATGTACTCACAGTATATGAATATTTGCATTTGAAGTACTATTGATCTGACCCCGTTATTGATAATCAATAATTTAATTAAAGTATATGTAACAGATTCTTAGAGAGAGAGAGAGAGAGAGAGAGAGAGAGAGAGAGAGAGAGAGAGAAAGAGAGAGAGAGAGACTGATCTGTAACTGATCAGGAGATTGTAATTTAGACTGTTCTGTGGATTACTAGTATTACAGCAAACACGACTTGATGCCATGCTATCATTGCCAATCGTAATATTAGTGATAGGAAGCAATTTGTATTAATTCCCTGCCATTCAACAGTTATGTGATACACTAGCAGTGGACATGTCATGTGATACATTAACAGTGGACATTAACAGTCAAGGTTATAGTTAATTACCACTACTTTATCAGTACTGTTGTTTATGTCGGTGTTCCTATTGCTAGGGTATAAACTGACACATCAGTAATAACAACAACAATAGCAACAATAATAGCAACAACAATAGCAACAATAATAACAACAACAATAGCAACAATAATAACAACAACAATAGCAACAATAATAGCAACATACATGAGGGAAATAGGTCTAATGTTTGTTACTTGCGCTTTGGCTACCATACGAGGCGAATTAAAGTATTTTAAGGCCACTTCATTAAATATACCATGATCATCAAAGCATAATACATTTCTAGCTATAGTAAAGGGAGAAAAAACACGCTTTACGTGAAACTGGTTCGATATAACTATACAGGTTACCAGCTGGTTACATTAAGTAATAACAATAAAACTGCCTATGTTTATGACACAGTCTTAATATGACTCTGTACATCGCATGCCTCGCATAATATGCTGTATGGAGCCTTCGGATCGCCGTTCAAAGATCATGGCCATGTTTTGAACAGCTGACTGAAAGCGGAAGTTGAACAGTAAACAATATCTCTGCATGTGCGTAGATTTACGATACATCTAAACAGTTCTCAGTCAAAACAATTGACATATTGGTATGTGAACACCTGCGAACATCGGCATATTAGTATCCACTCGGTGCTTTGTACCGTGCCGGTCCGTGGTCTGCCGGTCATGTGACAAAATGTAAACACCTACAGAACACTCTGATCACTGCAGTAGGATAAATCTGCTTTAGATGGGCTTCATAGTTTTCCAATATTTCCGATTATTATGCCAGCATTTTGTTTTTAACATATACTTGTCTAAAAAATTTACATCATAAAAAAATAGGCAAAAGTGGAGATCGTGCCCCGTCGAATTTCTGTTGCAAAATGTATTTCATGCTTCTACAGACATTGAGGCTTCAATTTTGCAACTAAATAAATCAGTTTTGCTGACCGTTTTTGTGCTAATTACTCCGTATTACTTTATTCAGCTATTTTGATCAGATCAGCCATTCTCCCATCTGATTATAACATTCTATTTCTCAAACAGTCCAAATAAAATAGCGTCAGTTTCGGATCTGATTTTAATTAGATTAATTAGTTATTTTTATCATCATTATTATAGTTTTTAATGTTTGTTCTCAGATTCATCACTCAGCATGAAGTCGTGGAAAGACCATCCGATTATATCGAGGTCAGCGAAAGATGAGCAGAAGAAATGGCACCCGACTTGTGTATTAATTGTGGTAATCTTTTCTGTCCTTTTTCTCTCAATGTTGTATCTCAGATCATTCCCTATAACGTACATGCATCAGGACTCCGAAATGATAGGCTTTGTCCACTTCTTCAAAACTTCCTTTTCAATTGGACCCATAGAACTGAACACAAATCAACAACCTTTCCAACTGAAAATGGCAGATGCAGAAAAACAGACTTATTTCACAGCACAGCTTGGAATGAAATGTAAATCTGCCATCCATCGCGAAGAGACGAAGGTGGAAGATGGCAACGGGGTTGTTCTGAATGTTGGAGACACAACGGAACTGCGCATGAGACATTATTCTCTGAAGGGTTCAGACTGCGTTGATGTCTCATGGAGGGCCATAGCTTGTGTTACCGAGGTTCTATCAGACTGTGTAGATCTAGGAGATGCTCATTGGTATGGCGGATCCGAGCTGAGCATACAGGAATGGCCTCTGGAGAAAGTAAGCCTGCCCATGGGTCCCTACCTAGCACAAGAAATGCTGGATAACACTAGGTATGGCCCTGTTCAGGAACGCTATTTTTTCAATTCCAAAGGGGTTGGGATTTATCTTGAAGAGGAGATTCCACTTTTCATTAGCATCAACGAAACTGGCAATAAGAAATTGTGTTTTGAAGCCAAGTATGATGGGAAGTGGTATTTCAGTATCAATAACAAATTGCCCGAATTGAACTATACCGTTTGCAAGGCCACAGATGTCAAAAGCATTCATCAATTCATGTCCAGTAGATACTTCAAGAAACCTACAGGGATACCAAACCCAGATGTCTTCAAGTACCCGATATGGTCAACATGGGCCAAATATGGAAAAGGCATTACCCAGAAGTTGGTCGGAGAATTTGTCAACGACATCCTCAAGCACGATTTCCCCATCACACAGATCGAGATCGACGATTCATGGACTGAATTTTATGGTGATCTCACTTTTAACAAGAAAACATTTCCTGACCCAAAGAGCATGGTAGACTCCATGCACAGCCAGAATATTTCGGTCACCCTCTGGGTGCATCCTTTCGTGAATATCGACGCCAAGTCTTTTTCTTTCCTTGCCGGCAAGGGCTGGTTATTGATGGACAAAATGGACAGAATGGGTTTGGGGCCCGCTCTGACGTCCTGGTGGAATGGAAAGGCTGCCGGGTACTATGACTTCAGCAATCCAGATGCTGTGGCCTACTTCCTGTTCCAGCTGGAGACCCTAAAGGAGGCGTACGGCATCGACTCGTTTAAGTTCGATGCCGGAGACACCACGTTCTTGCCTCCGTTCTTCAATGCAAAGCAGCAGTTCATGAACATGAACAGTTATGCCCGACTCTACGCAGAGACCGCATACAAATCTGACGCCAACAGCAGCCGTCTGGAGGTTCGGGTCGGAGCCAGGAGCCAGGATCTCCCAGTCATGGTCAGGATTCTGGACCGCGATTCCGACTGGTCAACAAACATCGGTCTCAAATCCATCATTCCCTCCACCCTGCTGTTTGGAATTCTGGGATATCCGTTCGTGCTTCCAGACTACATAGGAGGCAACAACTACAACAAGAAAAGTTCCTCAGAATTGTTCATCAGATGGGTGCAAGCCAACGCGTTTATGCCCTTCATGCAGTTGTCAATCGAACCTTGGGGAAAAAATGAAACTCTGGTGAAAATAACGAAGGATATGATGAACCTTCACCTGAGGTATTCCGATAAGCTGATCGAGTTGGCCAGGGATTCCATGAAGACGGGTTATCCAATCATGAGGCCCTTATGGTGGATAGCACCTACGGACGAGTCGGCCCTGACTGTAAATGATCAATTCTTGGTCGGAGATGATCTTCTAGTGGCTCCTGTTGTGGAACAGGGTCAAAAGGTCAGGAGGCTATATCTCCCCGCTGGGTTGTGGTTCGACGAGCTCAAGAAGAAAACTGTAGCTGGAGAGCAATGGATAGACTACCCTGTTACTTTGCAAGATTTACCGCACTTCAAAAAGGTTAAATGAGTAGGACAAAAATGTTGAAGGATGTCCATGTTTCTTGATTAAAACTATATTTATTTGTTTACGTTTCCTATTCATACTGTTTAATATTATATACTTTAATCCAAATACATGTTTTCTTAAATATGGCCTGTTAATTGTGTGTAATATTTTAGTTTATTTAATAGTTTATTTAATATTCTGATTGAATGTTGACTTTTTTACACTCAAAGAAATGTTTTCATGATGATAAAGTTTACTACCGGTATTCTTTAAATGTATGTACCTGTCAAAAATACCTGAATAAAAACTTAAATACAATTTTAAATTATTAAACATTTACTACTATTATCATCTATGAAACAGGACCCTACCAATCCTGGGATTCAAACCTGAGTTAGCAGCTAGGATTGAGTACAACACTACTAACTTGGCCAAAGGGGTAACTCCACTGGTTAACACCAGTAGGTGAATTTTATTTCACACTGCTACATTGACATTTAATGGGGGGAAAATGTACTACATTACAATCTACAAGAAATGAGTAGTGTATATAGCACCTGGAATGGCAGGTTAGGTTGTATACTCCCCAGGGAGTTGAGGTGGAAGGAGTATACACTGATCCATTGACCAGCTTTTGGGCATGGATGTAGTGCAAATATAAATGTGCACATTAATAAAGATTAATACACTCGCTAGTGTGTCAAATTGATTTTATTGATTGCAAAGTCAATAGTTTTGTTTACGACACAAGTGATTGCAAAGTCAAAAATATTGACTACTTGTGTCGTAAAATCAATTTGACACACTAGAGGAAAATATTGACTTTGCAATCACTTGTGTCGTAAAATCAATTTGACACACTAGCGAGTGTGTTAATTTCTTTATCCAACATTTGAACGGAAATTCATTATTTCATACAACTCAAACGCATTCTCATGTGGAAGTCAAATAGGGAGTGGCGGATGAATACATCCCCCCACCGCCCTGACTGTACCAACCAATGAAACCGTCTATCATGATAACAGGCGTGGGCAAATTGTGATACAAGCCATGTAACCAGCCAATGAAAATCATTCCAAGTGTTATGCACTACTGTGCAAGATTTTGAACCATATGTTGGATAAATATTATTATGTCATTCAGGTTAAAGGGAAGTAACTCAATGATGTATTCCAAATTAATTCATCTCTCAGTTGTACATTAAACAAACAAAACAATTTACATTATATGCTTACGTAAATATTTACAATTGTAGAATATGTACATGTATCTCCTTCATTCTTAATCTTTCTTTCTTCTTTCCCCATTTTTTCCTTCCCTTCTCTTGGAGCGGTTTTCCTTTAAGTTGTAATAACTTGTAACCCATCCATTTTTTCTTGAATAAGATATGTTTAAACTAACTATTTCATCTCGCAAAGGGGTGCTATAGACATAAAATAGTTCACTCTAAAACAGTGTAAACGTTTTTTAAGTTAATTAGGTGTTGATGTGTAGGTCAAGTGAATTCTACTTTGCATCAAAATTAATTATATTTAGTCTTTAAGCCATCAGTATACATGTCATTCTAGCCAGGGGAGAATTCATTCATTTCTGTGAATTACATGTACTCAAACACTTCGGACACATGTGCAATATGCATACTAGAAAAATTCATATTCAACTGCCATGAATATATTTAAATACGTCTCCATGTAAAATATATTAATTTCACGGTACTTCTCTTTTGTGCAGTAATTAATGTCATGATCATGCCAGACATGCATGTACTTTATATTTATGGAAATAAGTATGTACATGTACAAATATGATCTATGATTCCATGATTTGTGTGTTTAGATTAGTAGTCGACTATGAAAGACAGCTGTCAGTAGTTTGTACCAAAATAAGTGACTTATACTTTGCTAATAAGAGTACTAAATGATTATATATATATATATATACATATATACATATGATTATATATATATATATATATATATATATATACATATATACATATGATTATATATATATATATACATATATACATAGTATGTACATATACATAGTATGTTATTATTGTGCCAACTACTAAATATATTTTAGTATAATTAGGTTGTGCACTGCCAGTGCTTTGAGTGCCGCTATTCCATACATGTTTATACTACTGTATGTTGCACATGCATGCACTACTATTACTAAAGGGAATACATTGTTTTGTGAGAATTACCAGTATCTAAGAACCAATGTTTCAGTGAAAACAATATATATTTGTGATATTACTGTAAATGTTTACAATTTGTACAAATACATTCCATACTGATTAATATGTTTGTACTATACCATAATTTTCTAAAATACTTTTTTTTTTTACACAACTATAAAGCATGATAACTTGATGTTTTATATTTTTAACACATTAATGAAATGCACCAACATCTATGACTATTTTTATGACTTTTATTGTCATCAAATTTTTTTAATTTAAAAATACAATATTGTATTAGTATCTTGATTTTCACTTTTATATAAAAGATATTTACCAGTTCTTTCCCATGTTTGTATCTGTTCATTCACCTTACACACCACTAAAGAAGAATGCAGTATGATTGAATATGAGACCAATAATTACACAAGAAACAAAGACAACTTCACCACTCCAAAGCTAGGTCAGATTCCTTCCCTGCTGACCATAAGAGAGTTGAGAATTTGTAGACACAATGGAAGAAGAATGGCACCAAATTCCTCAAGTCAAGTTCCTACAAAATCTCTGCTGGCCCTTAATTTATTTTGTTGAGTATATTTCTGGATCATCTCTCATTATCTTGGTGGATAATTATGATGTTTTGTGCCTTTCTGGAGATTATTGCGAGGTTTCACACCAATTAAAGCATTTCCCGATGAGAAATTATTAGACAGTTGTACCTTGCTGCCTGTACTTCTTGCTTTGGGGACTACTTTGTTTCACAGATAGAAAACACAGAAAACATTAAAAACTTCATTATCTCGTAAATTATCGAGATCTCTGAATTGACATTTATCTCGAGAGATTTCATTCCTCTGAATCCTCTGCCAGTCACTAGGAATGTTGTGGATGATAGTTCACAGTCCACTGTCGTACATAGAACACCGTCAACACTACTGTAGATAGGATAAGCAAAGCAGCTGGATGTATGGTAATGTATAAAAGTCTTCTCAACAATACATACATATACATCAATACAGTTCGCATTTCACACATTGCACTTCACCAGTCTTGAAGTAATAAACTCCAAATATCGAAAATTTTCAAAGTAATTCGACTAATTTCTTCAAGATATTCTCCTAATATTGGTGTTCTTCAGGAAGTTAATCTCCTAACATCTGATTTCTTCAAGTTAGTCTTTCCAGTATTTTTAATGCATCACATTTCTTCAAAACATTATTCTCCTAATATCTGCTTTCTTAAAGAAGTTATTCTCATAACATCAGCTTTCTTCAACCAGTTATTCTCCTAATATCTACTTTCTATAGAAGTTATTCTCTTAATATCTACTTTCTATAGAAGTTATTCTCCTAATATATGCTTTCTTCAAGAAGTTATTCTCCTAACATCAACTTCTTAAAGAACTTATTCTCCTAATATCTACTTTCTTCAAGAATTTATTCTCCTAATATCTGCTTTCTTCAAGAAGTTATTTTCCTATCATCTGCTTTCTTCAAGACATTTTTCTCCTAACATCAGCTTTCTCCAAGAAGTTATTCTCCTAATATCTGCTTTCTTCAAGAAGTTATTCTTCTAATATTTGCTTTCTTCAAAAGGTTATTCTCATAATATCAGAGTTGTTCAGACATTGAGGTCATCGTCTGGATCCTCTTCATCAAAATCGTCAGCTTCGTCTGCATGATAAAATATCTGACCTCCACCATCTTCTTTAGCCTCAGTACTGAAAAACATTCAAATATAACATTGAATGTAACTGACATTCTTTCCAACCATTACAAAGTATAAATGTATACTCTCAATATAAACTAAAAATATATAATGTATTGTTTTCAGTTGGAACGGTTTGAGAAAAAATAAGTTTTTGGCATTGCAGACTACCTACTTGACGGAATTATCTCTTACAAGAAAATGAGTTGAAAATTTCATTAAATTCTAGTGAATCAAATGATTAAATGCTGCTAGAGAGTATATTCACATTGTGAATTGTTTATGGATGAGGTTGACTTATCACAAATTCATTTTACAATTTCTATACTATTCAAAAAGTCCATTTACTTTAAAATGGAAGAAATGTATGAATAGCTATTCTGGTGGTGTAATCATGATCTACCAGGTGGCATTTTTGACATAGGGCAACTTGACCTATCTGAAGTAATTTTTGACATAGGGAAACTTGACCTACCTAGTCATTTTTAACATAGGGCAACAACCTACTTGGAGTCATTTTTGACATAGGGCAACTTGACCTACTTGGTCTTTTTTTTTTACATAGGGCAACTTGACCTACCTGGAGTCATTTTTGACATAGGGCAACTAGACCTACCTGGAGTCATTTTTCACATAGGGAAACTAGACCTACCTGGCATCATTTTTTACATAGGGCAACTAGACCTACCTGGAGTAACGTTTGACATAGGGCAACTTGACCTACCTGGAGTCATTTTTGACATAGGGCAACTTGACCTGACTGCGGGCTTCTTTCTCTTGTTCTGTCAAGTTGAGATTGAATGACAGATTGGCTGCTGGGTCTGGCTGCAATGGAAGAAAATTAAACCATGCACACATTTGTACTCAACTTAGTGAACAGAAGTCATCCAACTGCATCTCGTCCCACAAATTATTGCATTAGCGAGTCTTGTGGTATCGATCATAGAATGGACGACTAATTTTAATTAATCTTCCCCATGATAGAAGCAACCATTTAATGCCCTATTCAGCAGGGATTGATGATTGTGAACCATCAAGCAGGGAAAGTATTCTTTGTCTTTAAGAAAACAATTTCACTAAAAAATATTTAAAAATATGGTTCACAATTTTGAATTGCCACAAGCATCGAGTTCTAATTTACATCAGCCAAATACAGTATAGTCTATGGCTAAGTTTGCAGCAACAGTTGCATCATCATGTTTGTACTGATGTGATTTGTAAGAGAGTTCAGATAGATTGTGGCGCAATGAGCACACTTTCGAGCGTGGATTTGCCGCAATATATTATTGTATTGTTGCATGAAATTCATGTACCTGTGGGGCCTGTGTATCTGATAAAGCCATGGTGAAAGCAGCCTCGACTTCAGAGACGTCTACTACATTAAACTGGAGATCCATGTTAAAATTTTCTAACTGAAATAGGAGAAACATATCATCAATACTTATAGCAACTATCAAATCTGTATCTTTCATTCCTGTGGTAGAACGTTGGACTTCAGAGCCAAATGTTCCAGGTTCAAATCCCGCCCCGGAAGCCTGGCATCAATGTTCGCAAAAGTTACCTTTCTGACGCGATATTGATAGGATACGCTGTCTGTAGAGTGGCAATGCAGTTATCATCCTTGGTCTTGT
>JAUTBT010000856.1:0-10998 GCA_032361225.1 Lepetodrilus schrolli | reverse complement strand
GGGGCTTTGAGGATACCACCTGGGATTCATGCAGCTGCAGTGTACAGTTATAAAGTATGGGGCTGCTGTGTTATATCATGTAAGGTTTTGACACAGTACATATCAAGCTCTCTAATGTCTAATCATGATCACTATGTCTTACTGGTAGATGTAGACAGAGCGTGTCCACCTGCATGTGTATGTAGCCTTGTGTCATGATATATGTCAGGTGTTACTGGATGACAGGGTGATCTGTCAGATATTACTGGGTGGCATGATGGTCTGTCAGATACCACTGGGTGGCAGGGTGGTCTATCGGGTACTGGGTGGCAGGGTGGTCTATCGGGTACTGGGTGACATGATGGTCTATTGGGTACTGGGTGGCATGATGGTCTGTCAGACACCACTGGACGACAGGGTGATTTGCCAGGTATTACTTGGTGGCAGGGTGGTATATCAGATACCACTGGGTGGCAGGGTGGTATATCAGATACCACTGGGTGGCAGAGTGGTATATCAGATACCACTGGGTGGTAGGGTCATCTATCAGATACTACTGGTTGGCAGATGGTCTATCAGGTACTAGGTGGCAGGGTGGTCTTTCAGGTACTACTGGGTGGCAGAATGGTCTGTCAGATAGAACTGGGTGGTAGGGTGATCTGACATTTTTGTGGTATACGTAAGATATGTTGGATTTTGGATATACTATTTTAAAGAAATAAATCAAATGTGTATTGCTATCAACATCATTCTATTATGGTCACATATGGTTTAACGTACAATGTTCACAGGAAAACAGTATTTATCGCATTATGTTCTTAGCATGGTTATGGGGTATTTCTTTACACATTTCTGCACTTTTCTCAAAGTCATTGTCCAGTAAGGCTAGAAGAGTCATCTCCCTTCATCTACTAGCTTTCAGAGTGTGGGCACTGTATTAAGAAATATTTAGCTCTTGTGGGGTTTGTTTTGGGTTTGTTTTGGGTTTATTTTACAATTGGCATGGGCCAGGATATGAGGCAACAAGGAAGTATCTGATTCTAACGTTTTATACAAAATTTGGTCATCAAAAGAACAGTTTGGGAATTTATATATCGTATGTGTTGTGGATTATGTGTATATTCTAATCTTGCATTATACGATTGCTCACAAGTAAAAGAAAATTATTACCATTAATTAATATTGATAATGTACCATGATTACCTAAATAGTAAATTGGCTAAACACGTGACCTCCAACACTGACTGTCTCGTCCTCAAATGACCATAGATGCATGAACATTTTGTTAGTGAAATTTAAAATCTCTGTTTATCACATTGAAGGGAGGTAACTCTTCCAAGTATATTGGGCAGGTATTTCATTCACACATCATAATGCTTTTAGAAGTTGTTTTCTTACTGGTAGGTTTCTGTGCTATTAAATCAATAAAATATAACATGATTAACTGAAATATAAACTGTCCATTACTTTGATAATAACACACTCCATATTAACCTAAATATTAAATCTGTTCTTACAGCTTTTTCCTGTTAATAACTGTCTATATGGTGTAGTTAGAACATTGGTATTGGATATTGATAACATTGCAAACCAGATATATAGTTAAATAATGTATCTATAAGTAGAATTTTATTGTATTGATTTTTTTTTATGGGATTTATAGTCGCTTTCTAGAATATTTTTCTTATATTATTGCCCGTAAATTTACAACAGGAATAATTAAAACCTGTAGTGTTTTGTATTGCAGTAAACCTGATATTGATGGACCAAGGGTGATAACTGCACTGCTATAGTATAATCAGCACATCCTAACATGTTTGGTTTGAAAGGTAACATTTGCAGACTTTAAAGACATACAATCACGGGTTTGTTTTCATATTTCATTGTCAGATGTATTTTTACATGTTTTTTTTTTTCATGGTGTCTACACAAGTATATTTGGTAACCAGCTACATTTTCCGCATATCCCACTGGTTTTCAATATTTTCATATTTTATTATTTTTTTAATATGTATAGTTACGTAGCTTTATTGGTACCACTAATTGTGAAAGGTTATTTTGACCATGTTCATTGATTAGAGTTATCCCCTTTAGTCTATTAGACTTTAGAAAACTGAGATATTACAGTACATTACCAACAGATTATTCAGGTGTTACCGGAAATGTAAACTGCAATGCAATTTTACCTATCCTACAGCAGTGAAAAGATATTTGGAGGTACAATAGCAATTATATGTATGCGAAGTGCATGTACTTTGCATTTTTAACTCCAGTCCAAAATGACAACATGGTCTGTGATTGTATGCCTTTAATGTCAGGTCCCTACCGTAACACAGGTACCTTAAGATTGTTGTAACAATTGATAATTAACCCTTTTGGTAATTGTCTGATCTAACTACAAGTTTTAATCTTTATCGAACTACCATGCAATTGCTGTCACATTTGTTTTGATAATTGTATATGGTCAGTAGTGACTAGATAAGTTTCTTAAACATGTTAAAGGGTGAATGCATGCCTTATGATATGTCATAATATTTCCACTCATACATGTTAAAGGGTGAATGCATGCCAAATGATATGTCACAATATTTCCTCACGTAAATCAACTAATTTTAGTAGAATTATCCTTTAGGTTTTAGCATTGACTTGACATGATGCTGTAATGGCAGTGTTTGCCTTGATGTAGTAGTCAGTTGGTTGGCCATGACTGTGTACAGAGTGTCTGTACTGTGGCAATGCAGTTATCATCCTTGGTCCGTCAGTACTTGGTCCATCAGTACTTGGTCTGTCAGTACTTGGTCCGTCAGTACTTGGTCCATCAGTACTTGGTCCATCAGTACTTGGTCTGTCAGTACTTGGTCCGTCAGTACTTGGTCTGTCAGTACTTGGTCTGTCAGTACCAGCTGGTACTTGTAGCATGCAGGATGTTGTGGGTTTCCTCCAGCCATAAACTGACAAGTCATGATATAAGTGAAAGAATCTTGAAAGCTGCTCTAAACCCCAATTTAAAAAAAAAGAATAGGTGTTTGTGTTGATGTAGTAGTCAGTTGGTTGGCCGCTAGTATCTTGTCCACCTGTAAGATGGTTCTAATGGTACTGGAAGTAGCATTTATATAAATATCATCATGTATAATGTTCAGATTGACCCCACAACTGAAGATAAAACTGTTTAGAAATATATGCCTTGATCCTCTCCTTTCCATGAGATAACAATTCCATTGTCAAGGCCCCCTGCTGTTTCATTCATCGTAAGTCTTTTTGATATTTCAATGTTTTATGAACTTTTTTTTTTTTTAAAGACATATATTCACAGGTTTTAATTTTTTTGCCAATTAATTAATTAATCAGATCTTGTAAGTAATTACACCGGAAAATCAAGCCAATCTGTTCAAATAATCTAATAACAATAATCCAATGTGATTTGAACACGGGTCCATGGATAAGCTAAACCTTCGGTCCTCAACCACTGTTTAGTAAATACTGGTAATGCTTTCATCTTCCCCCCTAAACCATGTGTATCACCTGTTTGGCGACAGGAAGTGGTGTATTGATGTCTTGTGTATGGCGGGCAAACAATTATGTCTCGCCATAATATGACTTCCATGAATATAGCACAATCGCCCATGTTGAAAATGGCACAGAATTCACCTAAAAAACGTGTGATTCCAGGAGAAAGACAGGTAGGGTGCTGTTTGATTAGTCCGATACATTGTTAGTTTCATTTGACCTGTTGAACTCCTGGTTGATTTCAAAGTGAAGGGTGATGAGTGTGTGATTGACTGATATTGATTCCACTGCTGTGTGATGTCATGCACGTGTGTACATTGTGCTGGTTGATCTTGGCTATACAAAGGACACACAATGTAAATATTGACCATTGCAGCGATAATGTGTTTATTAATCTCCTAGATTATTATTCATATTGTCAATCACATCATTGCCCCATATATAAGGTTGAATGACCTCTACGTGTTTTGGAAACAAATGGCAATGTTATTCCATATAACAGAAAATAAATGGATCTTAACATATGGAATCCTATAGAGGAATATTTTGTATATTTGAATTAATCGTTATTCTATTAATATTAATTCTAGAACACTGCCTGTACCCATACAACCTACATGCATGCAGCCAAGACAGCTGCCTGCCTACGGCAACTATTTTAGAATTATGAATCAATGATTAATGTGTCTGAAATAGGGACATCCGTTAAACTTACCTTCAAAGGAGTGCAACAGGTTTATGACATAATGATAACGCCTGGTATCCATTGTGGGAATATTACATGTATGCATACTTCTTAATGTGTGTGTGTGTGTGTGTCTTCTATTCAGCCATTTGTTAAATATATCAGTTATACTGATAGTCTGAAACAAGACATATCAGCTGTATGTTTGTCATTTGTGGCCGTCATTCACGCGCCCCCCCCCCTCCCACTCCCCCCACCTGTCATAATGCCCTGAGCCTGTCACATTATAATGCTCTGAGCCTGTCCTTCCCTTTAAATACAGATCTGTGATGTTGTGTGTCCCTATTTGTATGATGGTCATGACCTGGGTAGATCGACCTTATCTAGTACAGGTAGTTTGGGGATAGTTTAGCTAAATAGGTCGACCCTGAATGGATCTAGACTGGGTACACGGACACAGCGTTTTTCTGACAGGTCGGCAACATACGTCTACCCGCCATCACTGGCCATGAGCAAACCAAAGATACAATTCCCAGTAAGTAGTGCACACCAATGAATCGGCAGGTTGCCATTTAATGTTGTCAATTTTATTTGCCATGTCTGGAGTGAACAGTATTTGTGAACAGTGAACGCTCGACATACCACGCTGTCAGCTTTGGTAATGAACAACATCAAGAGTCAAATCGCTGAAAGAAACTTACGTAGTAAAATTTAAATTTTGTGTCATCCGTCGGATGTCGGGTCCAGTCATGTGTGAAAAGTATGTGGTGGTCCCACCAGATATTTATTTGTTAATTGATGTTTTTTTACTCCACTGTTCTTCAATTACCTGTAACAAAATTCAGATTTGACATATTGTCAGCGTCTTGTCGTTTTCATATTGTCAGAGTATTATTATCATTATGACAATTTGAATTAGGAATGTCACTGATTTTTTTTCTACCAAGTATTAAAGTTGCAAATTTACACAGGAACATATTCTTGTTTTGCAGACTCAATAATACTATGGTACCTTAATTACACTAAAAATTATAACCCTCTAATAGTTCGAACACCTAAATGAATCGCGGAAAATAATTTTGTTCTCCTACCCTAATAATACGAACAAGACCAATTTTTTTAATATTGTAATTTTCTAATTATTCGGAGACAATCATTATTTTCAAAACAACTTTAAAATATATATTTATTTTGTTTAATCTTTCATTTATTTACCATTTATCTCATTTACAACCATATTTTGTAGTTTAATTTGTTTGTCCCTAATTATATGAACACAGATCACTTTAAATTTTTGTATTTTTCTAATAATTCGAACGGCTACAAAATTAATTATTTCGAATTATTAGGGTAATTACAGTATTGCTAGTAGTGATATTTATCACACTCATCACTCTACTTGTTATTGCAAGTTGTTCTGTTATCTGATTATCATGATTAAGTGCTCTATTGCTGAATCTCCGATGACAACACATGAAGTCAGTCACAACTTTGACACATATATACACTTCTAGGATGCACTACTTTATCATCGAAACATTCCAGATGCTGTCATAGTTTGATAACTTCCTGACATTGCCCCGATTATTATGACATTAAGATGACATACTTCTAGAGAACAGGCCTGATGGATAGAGCTGATGGATAGAGAACAGGCCTGATGGATAGAGAACAGGGTGGAAATGGTTGTAGTGGTATTCAGAGCCTAAATCGAGGTTTACGTCATTTCCTGTAAAAGCATGG
This sequence comes from Lepetodrilus schrolli, assembly GCA_032361225.1. Taxonomy (NCBI): domain Eukaryota; kingdom Metazoa; phylum Mollusca; class Gastropoda; order Lepetellida; family Lepetodrilidae; genus Lepetodrilus; species Lepetodrilus schrolli. The sequence continues at coordinate 5,084 of JAUTBT010000856.1, read as the reverse complement.
GGTATGCCTTGATTTAGGCCAGGACTACTGTACAGCAATTTCGTCAAACGCAGGCCTAGTTTTAGAAGTAGATGAATACTTTCTGTAGCTTTAGTCCAAATGTTTATCATTTTGTACGTAGAGGTATGCTATAATATGAGGGTAACGGTGGACTCACATGGGTGGATCGGTTGTAACGATGCGTTGAATTTCGATGCATCGAATCGCACTGTGTGAGCGTACATGCGATGCGATGCGATGCGATTCGATGCGATTCGATGCGATGCGATTCGCAATAACAGATCGCATGTGAGTAGAGTAAGTTCTACTTGGTACGACCAATCGAACTAGACTCGTCGTACAACCGATCGACCTGTGTGAGCGAGCCTTAAACACAACGACTAGCTTTCAGAGTATACATGGCTACTGATGCATGTTTGATGGAACGATGCGTCTTTTTATATTATAGTCACACCCCACTCAAGCAGCATGCATGCCACTATGGACTGAGATATCGTTTCTTGAAGCTCGCATACCTAGTCTGTGTCACATGGTCTCATAGTTGATACAAGAGCTTCTAGAAGTGATACCAAGATCGATAATAGTCAGCTCAATATTTATCAATTATCGATAAATATCGGACAAATTCATTCTGAAGGATTGTTTTTCTTTTGAGGACAATTTATTGGGAAAATACATACAATATATATAGGATATTAATATAGGAAATTTCTAGGTCCTACTCCCTAACGAGCTGACAATGTCTTTACACTGCTGACAGATGATCTGCTGCTTGTTTCCAGTCTTCATGAAGTCCTTTAAAAGTGAATAAAAGCTTTATTTTGTAATCCCTAAATCTGTTCATAGGTATCGATATTGTATTGATAATCATTACTACATATTTCCATCGATACTAATTGCAATTATCAATAATTTTGTTGTTGGTAAAACAGTTATTTATTTGCTTTTCTACAGGTAGGGTCATAATTACATCATAGTGGCATCAGCTTTCAGATATATAAAACAGTGTTGACTTAAAGGCATACAATCACAGATTAAGTTGTCGTTTTGGACCAAATTGGAGTTTAAAAAATGCATAGTACATGCACTTAGCATACATATGCTCGTTTTTGTATCTTTTCACCACTACAGGATAGGTAAACTTCCATTGTAGTTTATGTTTCCAGTAAAACACAAATAGTCAGTTGGTAACGTACTGTAATATCTCAATTTTCTATAGTCTAATAGACTAAGTGGGATAACTCTAATCATTGAACACGTTCAAAATAACATTTTGCGACTACTGGTACCAATAAGGCTACGTAAATAAACGTAATAAACTATCGGAAAATCTGAAAATATGCAGAAAATGTAACTGGTTACTATACAATGTACATCCTTTCATGTAAAAATACGTTTGACCATGACATATGTAAACAAACCTGTGATTGTATGCATTTCAAGGTTTCTTCTAATTTTACTTTCTTCATCAATTACGGTATTGGCTAGTAGCGTGACAACAAGATGACCTCTGTCAATGCATTGTACAGCTTCATGTAGGAGAAATCTCCTCCTGTTAACCCAGGGGGTGTTATTTCAAGTAGTCATGGCCAGATGGCAGTCAGAAACACAGCTGTGATCTTCCGAATGACCAGACCTTGTTTTATCACCTGCTTGTATCATCAGTAATTGTAGGGACCACTGGTGAGGCACACTTTGGGTTTGATCATTGAGAACATCTTGGTAAATGCTTGCTATCTTTATGTGTATTTTGATAATATTATGAAGATGAATGATATTTTGATCTTGGGTAGAATGGATAATCTCTAAATAAACTGGATATTTGATAACGATTAAATTAAGTCTTGATAAATTTGGTACAATATCATAGGAATAATTCATTAAAATATTTATTTCATAAAAACATTTAAATACAATTTAAGCGAAAACGTGTAGTAACTGTTTAGTTATGTATTAGACCATTATACAACTTTATTAGATGTATCCTAAATGATTAAACTAACTTTGCGTTTTTCATTTTCATATTTCCAAAATGTTTTACTTTGTCGTCTATTCCATAATTGAATTACAGCCAATACAATGCCATGTAGGATACTGCTCATGTCACTGATATCACTATGCTGCATTCTCCAGATGTCAACACAGAGATAAATGGAGATATTTTACAACTGCCAGATTCCGGCACGCTAGTCAGCTGTGTTGGACATGATGGGACTGTATCACATCGGATGAGCAGTTTTCTATTGGTGTGTTAAACAGGTGGATGGACAAGAAAAACAACAGTATAGAGATGAATTATATTGAACTCCTACCCTTATGTACGGTGTCTGGTCAATTTTCAATTACTGTTTGTGTGTCTGTGTGTGTGTGTGTGTGTGTGTGTGTGTGTTGTGTGTGTGTGTGTGTGTGTGTATGTATGTGTGTATGTATGTGTGTCCACCAATAGTGGTCATTGGTTCCTTTGTAATCATAATAGACAAAATTATTATGCTTAATTTAATTTGTCCTTGCAATTATTTATTCATCTGCCACAAATTAGTTCCAACTATCCTAGTGGTATCCATAATTCACTGATAGTGAAAGTAAAGTGATAGAAAGCAATTGTGTGACCATATTAATAGTCTCTGATCGTTGGATATGGGCATGTTTCCTCTCGTAATGGTAAGCAACACTTTCACACACATATGTGGTCTTTGAAAATGTGACTTGTCATGGAGTTTCATGGCTATACTGTGTCATTACTAATGAATGTTAGTTATCACAATAGAAAATTGGATATCATTTTCCACCATCTGATATCGTGTCTCACATTGCAGTTATATATTATTATCGCAATAGACATTTGACCACCATTTGATAACATGTGTATTACTATTACATTTAAAACAGTTGTTTTTTTCAGTGTCTATTGTGTCCTCTTGTAATTATTATATGTGAAACTGGGAGACATGTCCAGATAGCCATTAAGTTGGCTGTTCATGGATCCTGGGAGTTTTCAAATAAATATTGTTTTTAAAAAATAAATTTAATACAGTTATCACAGTTTACATTCGGCCATCTTGGATACAATATTAAACAGTTACTACAAAAGTACAATTGGACATTTAAAGGCATACAATCAGATTAAGTTGTAGTTTTTGGACCTAATTGGAGTTAAAAATGCAAAGTACATGCACTAAGCATACATATAATTGCTTTTGTATCTCCAAATATCTTGTTACTGTTGTAATATAGGTAAAATTCCATTGCAGTTTACATTTCTGGTAAAACCGGAATAATGAGCTGATAATGTACTGTAATATCTCAATTTTCTATATTCTATAATCTAATAGACTAAGGGGGATAACTCTAGTAATTGAACAAGGTCAAAATAACCTTTCACGACCACTGGTATCAATAAAGCTACATATACTATAAATATTAAACAATAATAATAAATAAGATATGAAAATATAGCTGGTTACCCAATATACTTGTGGAAACAGAAATGTACATACTTTTATGTAAAGATATGTTTGACTATGAAATATGTAAACAAACCTGTGATTGTATGCCTTTAAAGATCTCCCGATACCTCATCATCTTTCACAAGATGTTTTAAGTTTTAAGTTTATGAGAATAATTGTTTTTTTGCCCACCTGTCCTTGGCAACATCTGCTTTTCCATTACTAATTCAACCCTTGTTTTGTCCTTGTATTGCAATCAATCATCATGGTTTAGCTTCTGGGTCTGGTTCTGTGGCAGCCTCCAAGTGTGCTTCTGATCTTTTCTCATCTGTATTTACATAGCTGTTCTAGGTTCATGTTCTAAGGGGGGTCTATTCAGGAGCCCATCCTGATAAAGGAGGTTTACTGTTGGCTGGTCTGGCTGTAGAACTGATGAGGTTTCTGTAAGGCTAGACATTTGTGCGGAACCTTCATAAATGAGCCTTTCGTTTTAGGCTTGATGCCAGTTTTTAGATTTGATTTCTAAAATTATTTTATTTGAATTTTAGTATTGTACGTGAATGCGATTAGTCAGAAATTGTGGATGAATTAACTCTGCTGAGAGCTAACTTCCTACAAAATATAGGGAAATATTTAACCTGGATGAAAAGCTGTGAAACTCATATTATGGGTTAATTAGGAATATATTTACTATACACAGTGAAAGTGTTAAATTGTATTAAATGTTAAAATACAACTGATGATATAAATTCATTTTGAGATGGAAACAGAAATCTTTATTTATATGAATTATTTCCATAATGTCCAAGTAAAAGCAATACATGTATAAATGATAAAATATGACTGCTGAATTATGTTCGTTAATAGAATTAATATTTTTAGTATACATGTATTTGTATAATTTATTTGTCACTGTACACTGTTGGAGACCATACAGGTATTTTTACTTTTAACAACAGTGGAAATGCTAAAACTAACAGTAGCTCATGATGGTGTCCTGACAAGGTAGTGTTTACTATGGCGGTCTTCTGTAAGTCTGACTCGGGTGTTGGCTAAGCACTTCCTTCCTTTGTGTTTTTGACATACATCATTAGCTGAGAAAATCACTTTCTTTTCACATAATCTACAGCGATCATTGAGACCAGAGCTGTGCAGCTGAGGGTCAACTAGTTTGTCATCAACAATTATTCTGAAATGTATTATCATTTGTTGCCAGTTCTGTTTTGGGGTTTCTTTGCTTGTTGGTTGTGTGATAGTGCCTTTGTTGGTTGTGTGGTAGTGCCTTTGTTGGTTGTGTGATAGTGCCTTTGTTGGTTGTGTGATAGTGCCTTTGTTGGTTGTGTGATATGAGCCTTTGTTAGTTGTGTGATAGTGCCTTTGTTGGTTTGGTGATATATCCCTCTGTTGGGTGAAGTGTCCCTTATTCCTTGGATGCCTTGTCCATTTGTTGGTTGGGTGATACACTACTTTGATGATTGGTTATATCTGTATATATATATATAAATATAAATATATACTTATTTCTAAATATATTTTTTTACTCACTCCATAATCACTCATTCATGTATGTATGTATGTATGTATGTATGTATGTATGTATGTATGTATGTATGTATGTATGTATGTATGTATGTATGT
>JAUTBT010000855.1:0-10999 GCA_032361225.1 Lepetodrilus schrolli | reverse complement strand
TTTATTATCTATAGCATCTTTGTATATATCATGTATATCACCATTAGATCCTCTGCAGATATCTTCCTTTCATCGGCTAATGATGATATATTGTATATGCAAATTGTATATGAAGGTAACATTATAATAGCCTACTGGATTGTCTACATTCATTTAAAAAGGCAACGATGTTGTAACGTGAAGAGTTAATTTGTGCAATATTGCTCGATGCTGTCACAGACACACGGCAAGGGGTAGTAATGACGACAAAATTGTTTGAAGAAACACTTGTAAGAAGCATGTACCGTACAGAAGTATGTATCGCTTGTTCTCAGACTTGTATCACCCGTAGAAACAACACGATAATGGTGACATATTCAAATGGATCTCATATTTTGTGAGTAATGTAGACGTACGATTCATGTTGAATAATTGCTGGGCATTTCATAGATAGGTCATTCATGAGTTGAATGTCTCCATGAAAGCTGTTCATGTCAAGTATGGTTCGATAACAATCACCCATGTGCATTATTTATTTGATCGTATGTTTCTAATTTGGTCAAAAGTTTTACCATGTAGCATACTATATATTCATCCACATACAATGCATACCCCCCCCACCCCACCCCCACACACACACATATATGCAATCACACACACACGCACATACTCATATACACACGTACACACACTATATCTCTGTATCTATCTTACTATTTCTCTCTATTTCTCTCTCTGTCTTTCACTCTGTATCTCTCTCTGCTCTCTCTCTATCTCTCTATCTCGGTCTCTCTCGGTCTCTCTCTCGCTCGTTCGCTCTCTCACTATCTCTCTCTATCTCGCTCTCTCTATATATATCTATCTCTATCTATCTCTCTCTCTCGCTCTCTATATCTCTCTCTCTCTCAGTTGAGACTCACCGCAGATTTATCATCTGTACTAATTCCCATTAATCTTTTCGTTTAAATATATACTGACATGCCAAATAAAATAATACTAATAATACTAATAATAATAATATCTTATTCATAGCTATTTCAAATCGTCTATGATAATCTGAGGTTAAGCAATGTGGCTTCAACTTCACATTAATGCTCATCACACAAGACATCAATCTGCATACTAGTGTAATCATGTAAAAAGGTATGATTTAGTTCATATTGAATCATCATCTGTATTGACATCCAAATGTATAATTAAAACAATAGCCATATAACAAAAGAAACGCACGAAAACAAATGTCCTCCGCGTGAGATAAGCAAGACAATCAGCCGAATAATTTTAAAAGAAAAATATCCACTTTGACTTAATTACGCGTAGCATAAATCATAGCGCGTGAGAATATACCGAGAGAATTGCATAAATCAATTCTTGGCCACTGGGAGTTTGTAAGCGATCCTTGATAAAGATATCAGCTGGCTGAGTTTTATCATGTCTCGGTAAGAGATACTTTGGTAATAGCGGATGCGTCTTTCTCTGAATTGTGCTCCTACTCCGTGGAATCTAGAAGTTGGTATATTTGCGAGAACAACATTTTTTCTCTCTCTCTTTCTCCTCATTTTCGGGACCAATGAAACTAATGCATTGGCCGTAGTTGAAACTGAACACATTTTGAAAGCCCGAGTTTGTACGTAGTATCGGAGATCCCGGGGATATTTTTGCAGCTGATACGGCTGGCGAGCGACTTGACTGGGCTCGACTCGAGTCTAACGATTGGGCGAGAGAGTTCTTAACCTTTCAGTAGAGTTCTCGGACAGACTGTGTTAGTTTCATTCCACTGAGGACTTTCATAGGCGAAGATTTACTACCCAACCGGTAAGTTAATGGCCATTTATGGTTTTCAGAACATCCGTTAATGCCACTGACCAGGAGGTGACCGATACTGGACAGCTCTGTGCGGGTCGGACGTGGTATTTAGATTCGTTGAGTCCCAAGCTTTTGCTGCTCTCATAAACCTTGTGTAATTTGCCTAACGATGTGAGAAATGCTTTATAGTGTGTTAATGTGGGATGCTCATTTTTCTTCATGTGATAATCAGTTCATATTAGATTAATCCGTTTGGGGAAATATGTCAACTGCAGTCATTCAATTGATGAAATTCTATGAAAATGTAATAAAACTTATTTTAGGAAACGAATGAGACATAGATGTAGTACGGGAAATTCCGAGATCTTTAGAAATTCGTCGGTACTGATTATGTTTATGACATTTTCACTGCCTGGTTAGCCTCTGCCGATTAAAAACTAATAAACCACTTGAGATGGTTTCAATACAAATGGAAATTGATGGTGTCAGATTGCTGAACAAAAAATATGTTGATTATTGAAGTGGGTAATCTAAATTAAGAAATTGTTGGTCATTGTTGTTTACTCCGATGAAATACCACTTATAACATTAGTTGATACATATTGGTAATTACAACAATATATGTAATTAATATATAATATCGAAAATTAGATTCAACTTTACCAAACAAATATGCAGTGCTGTTTCAGAGGTAATATGACTTTCTGAGGATGTTAGTAGCGTGCATATGTTTCAACAAGTCACACATATCATATATTATAGTTACACTAAATATGCCACATAGGAAATATGTATTGATGCATATGTATACTTGTTTAATACCGTTCGTTTACATGAACTTGAAATTATATACAAACTGTTTGATATGACAACTACAATTCCGGTGAACATTTGCTACTGTTAATGTTTCGTAGTATACAAAGGAGATTAATATATTGGTACTTATGTAATTAATGTACTGTTATGTGCATACATTCCGTAATTAATACGGGATGCTAATATATATGTTTAATGTTTCACATAAAACGCATACCGTTATGAGTACACATGTCATACCGAATGTAACTCCCGTGTGGTGCAAAGAGATCGTGTAGTATTTTCTGCTTAATTTATGGGTTTAATTCCAAACACAAAACTGTGCGTATGAGATCTGAATTGTTCTAGAAGTCCCACTGGCCGTCGTAAATACAAAACATGTCCTTCAAATCCGGCAATAACTAAGCAAATTATGCCTACTCTTGCAACTTATGATATCAGTGTTAGTATGCCTACTTCAAGTCGCTCACGGTTCCGACATTTACAAATGGTTATACCCTTATGAAACCCTTTCACCGACATTGCCGTATTGCGTTTACTATTGTAATAGGGTTCAATGGTACTGAAAACTGAATAGTCTAGCTGTCACTCAAACATGAAATCAACACACTACATATGCATATTACTTGTTCAGATATAGCTAAATTTGATGGAGGATTATTGCTGAGGATAACCCACTGTAATACTACCTCTGTATTTTATGTTTAAAGGCAACCTAGCGAACGTAATAATTAATATGATTAATACTAGTTTTATATGATTAATAATAGTTTTCGTTATATATGTGTTCGTATTACAAACAGCACTATTTCTAAGATAATAATTGATGCATATTCGCCATATTGGTACACGATAACATCATAATATGCAAATTTATAACGTAAACTATATAAACGTAAAAATTAACACATCTTGAGAACTATTCGATACCTACATGTAGTATATGATGCAACGAATATCCAATATGTATTCAACAATGTAAAAATGTATCCCGCTTGTTTCCAAATGTAATGTTTACTACTGCTAAATGCTACTATTTAATATAGCGAATTTTCCACACACAATAATCGTTTTCAATTTATCCCCGTCCCCGTCAAAAATAAGCCGGTGTTATGCCAAATAGAAACAAAATAGATCTCACGATTTATCTCGCACTATCGATAACTTGCTGTCAAAACACAATAAACTGGGCATCGGGTACTTCCCGTAAGCTTGCAAGGAGGCCCGCTCGCAAGAGTTGCTCGTTCTTCAATGAAATAACAGCTTTAATGTTTATTTTATAGAGACAATCATGTAGCCTCCGTTATTCTCTGACAGCTTTATGTCTCCGTCACAATTTGTGAACGCCATTTTTCCTTAAATCAACTGGAATCGCGAGTGGCCCACACTCTCGTCGTAAATATTCCAAACGAGATTTCGTTAGTTGTTGGCTATCGGCGGTCGACAAGCACAGACTTTCGTTATTTATTTCATTCCTTGGACTTTCATTTCAATTATTACAATTGCTTAATCAACCAACGAATTTAAGTTGACGGTGTTTAGTTTCAATCCAGATTCGTTCCGCAGTAATAGCCTGGACAAAGAAATTACCAAGGAAATACAGCTAGATTGTAATAAAATATTCATAATTTAGGAGCGTGTGTGCGTACATGCTGAGCAAATGTTTGAATATTCAGTGTGTGCTGTTTTACATTTTCGCAAATTTTAGACAGTTGCACAAATTAAAGTTTAGTATGTGTAAAACTATATGCATACCCAATACTTATTACAGGTGCACACTATTATATGTAATTTTTACATTAAATACAATTACTGTCTTAACATATAGATGCTATATTTTAGACAAGCTTACACACTTAATAGATGTCTTCTATTGATTACTTTATGCATGTCCATCAACATTTCATGCATGTCTAATGTCTAATGTATGCATATACTATGATATACGATTCATATGAACATTATATATGCTCTTGTTCGATGAAATTTACTACCCGACGTATACACATTAATCCTAACTATTTTTAAATTTTAAAAACAGCTTACACACATCCTACAATAAACCTCACATGAATTGTGTATGCCGTCAACGGTATACAGATGTGCATATCCAAAATTAAAATAGTTCAATGAAACATAGTTCGAAATATATATAAGAAATAAAAACAACTTAAAAGCATGATTTAAAGGTTATGGGAAACTAATACTTCGCATAATAAACGCGAAATTAAAACCATTGTAAAACCAAATAAATATTAGAAACATGAATATGAATTGAGTCTTCAGTGCACATAAGCTACGTAGTTATGGACACTATATTAAACTCGTCACAATATTGAGCATTGGTAAATGTGTATTTATCCTGCAATAATTAACTTGGGTGTACTACATCAACGCAATGTATGCGTCGAATATTGAGCTGCATAAATGCACGATATCGATAACACAACTCAGGAGATTATCTGTGAGTGATTGGTATGTCTACTTCATAGGAATACTTGGATATATTCTCACTATCGCGGTGCCTTTTGTCAAATTACCTATTGGGTCCCTCCCTACCCCAGATCAGAAAAATAGAGATTGAGTAATACATGAATAAGTTTTAGACCGTCTTTACTCCGACATGTATTGTGTCTTCGTAAATAATCTAAAGTCGATGTATAGATACAACGTCCATATACTGACTATAGGCATCCGAAAAATGGTCTCACTTCCAGGAACCCAGTCTCAGATAGCTATAGCGTGCCTTCTCTCGTAGATCTCTCCTGAGAGGGCCCAAGATTTTATTTTCACTTAATCCTAGCCAAGAGAGAGAATCCCCTAATGTTAAGCCCATAAAAGCTGGCTGTTAATCCATTTCAGGATGCCCCTTCACTAGCAGTAGTGCCGAGTCTGGTCGTATTAGGGGGATACCATTACATAGCACCGAGTCCATAGGTCGTGTCTTCAACGGGAGAAATAGTCATTCCGAGCTTTATTGTGCCCTCTTGGCGTCAATCCTCACCATCGTGGTAACGAGCGGCCAAATTCAATTGACGTCCCGTTACACTAAAACAGAGAGACAGAGAGAGAGAGAGAGAAGTTATTCGTGGTCCGTAAAATGCCGGTTGAATGTCGTTCACTTAATTTTATTATTAATGTGACGGTAATTTATTTCTCAACGAATATTTAGACAGTAAGCAGTGGTCATAAAACGCTTGTGAATTTAATAGTTAAAACTTTATTCGTCAACTTTCGACAAATAAGTCACAACAATGCATTGATATTCTTATGCATTATTTATGTGTTATGCCTATTTTGTAATTGATTAATGTGACATTATATAAAGCAACAACGACACTACCTACTACTACTACTACTACTACTACTACTACTGCTACTACTACTACTACTACTACTACTACTGCTGCTACTGATGCTACTACTACTACTACTACTACTACTACTACTACTGCTGCTACTACTACTACTACTACTACTACTGCTGCTACTGATGCTACTACTACTATTACTACTACTTCTACTACTACTACTACTACTACTAATAATAATAATAATAATACTAGTACTACTACTATTACTAATAATAACATAGTTAAATTGATACTGATTATAATATTAATACCAATAGCAGCAACAATAATGATAATGATACTATTGCTTTAATAGTCTGCTTCGCGTGGATTAACCACCTATAGTGAGTAGTGGGCATTCACATACAGATGCAATGAAGTTGCAATGCACCTAGCCACAGCATGTCTTTGTTGTAAAAACTTGTGCAATTCCGTATTCAACTTGCAAGGGATGTGGAATCGGTAATTACTGCTAACTGCTAGCTCCCCATAGCGTCAGCGCAACCTTCATGTAACCCCTAACATTTAACGATATTATAAATCTTTGAAGTAACAATCGATGAGAGGACAACTTTCACCACTAATTGGAGAATTTCCGGTGAATTATTGTGTGATCTGGCCCTTCTGAATTGTTAATATTAATTCACTCCATGCTTGTTTCCAATGTGTATACTTAGGGTAGCCCTCACTCATTCACCGTGTGAGATAACTGCTTATGCACATGGCTAGATTAACATAAATATATAAATATATACATAATAAATACATAATTTAAGAACATAAGCACACATATGATTGATTATTTATAAAAAAAACATGAATATAATTACATAAACCATTAACGGAAATAATATAAACAAACACAAATTTGAATTGTGCGTGGTAGCAGTAGTTTTTGCATGTTGTTGTTTATGATACTCAGTAATACTATTAATTATTATTACAACAACACTACTACTACTACTACTACTACTACTACTACTACCACTAATAATAATAATAATAATATTATTATTATTACTACGAGTACTAGTACTACTACTACTACTGCTACTACTAGTAATACTACGACTACTACTATTACTACTACTACTAAGAATAATAATAATAGTTATTATAATAGCATTACTATTACTAGTATATAGTAATATTAGTAGTAGTAGTAGTAGTAGTAGTAGTAGTCATAGAAGTAGTGGTAGTAGTAGTAGAACTAACAATAGATGCAAATGGTGTAGTAGCAGTAATAGTGTCATAACATACTACGTACAATACAACATGCATTTAAATATTGGATTTTCAAATTGATCTAATTTACGCATCTAACCTCATCATAAAATACGCCAGATTATGAAAGTAATCACGAGATGTAGTGTATTAAATCATGTACTCTAAACCGTCACACAATGCGCTATTTTGCTTGATTATCCTTTGGAAGATCATATCGTTTACAGCCTATCGCTTTAGTAATTTATTGATGTCAATTTCATACCTGGGTGGTTTTACTGTAGCGGTAATGTTATGAACGCCTGGCAAACCTCTAGCGGGTAGTAACGTTCCTATTGCACATACACTGCAACGGAGCAATAAATCACCTGTAGACAAATCTATATACATGCAATCGATCTAATAAACATGCTGCCATTGAACCGCAAATACATATATAATTAGCTGGGTACAAAAGATCAACGTCTACTCAAATATAACACTCAGCGACAACCGGTCCGATATGTGGAGAACAATAACTTCATTATATCCACGCGTTATCAACTCCGATGACATCGCCAATGTTTAATTAAAAAAAACACAAAAGGGGGCGGGGGGGATTAATTGACATTAGCGGAAACTTATTGCTTACTGTTTGGAATCCGGAGATACAGTGTGAGGATTAACAAACATACGCCTCTCGGAGAGTGCCACTATTCCATGTCCCCTGGGTACAAACACAAATCGAACGGGGACGAAGGGAGTTAAAAAAGAAAATACTAAAGGCGTAATATGTCACGTGATTTTTTTCGGCAGGTATTGTCAAAAGGTGGGAGCTGTACTTGATTTACAAGCTTGCGATAGTCTGTAAACGACTTGAAGTAGTTCTAATGTTGCAAGTAGGTGTCACAGAGACCGGTGTGAGCGATGGCTTGATTCGCAACGACGGCCCTGTGCTTGTTGTATGTGGTATTATACGTATACACTCCACGGCCGTCCCGTCTGCAGGCAGTGGTATAGTAGACCGATAAGCAGTACATTTAGATGATTGACATTAAGAGGTAAGTAATTTAGCTCAATTTTCGTAGTATGGTTTCCACTATCAGACTGGGAGGCACGTGGGAACGAACAGGCAGAAACATAATACATGTAGCTGCAGAGAACAACAAGCAGTAGACACGGATACGTTGCGTTGCATGGGTACGCATTATTAATTATACTATATAGTATCAATTTATTTATTTTAAAACAAACAAAAAAATCGAGAAAAAAACTAACTATTTCTCTTCATTGCTATATTTATTATTCGTGTTGAAACATAAAGTAACTATTCCGAAAACGTAACTATATCATATATACTGGTAGTCAAATAAAGCAATGCATAATCAGCATGTAAACTGGACTGGCTCAAGAGAGAACTCGTTCAATTAAGTTGCGTTCGTATCCGTTCAGATGATCTTACAAGATCGGGTTAAATTGTAACTTCTAGCATAGCATCGCCGACACATTTTAGAGGACTCAGTCTGTTACAACAAGATCAATCAAATTTTGAAAATTTTATTATGGGTTCTAAGACCAAAATCAGGAGGCATGGTCATATGCCCGCATATCTTCATTTTTCACCGCGACATGTCGTGAATGGATGCAATAGAGCAAGTGGTCCCTAACGTGTCATATATTTCCTCCTTCTATCGTGATAAACAATGGTTAAATTCTCCATTGAAATGCGCATGGGTCCCCGGCGACATCGGGGGTTTTGTTCCTAGTTATGAGTTTATAATAAGCGGCGTTGATGGCAAGTGTTTCTACCCCATAGCGGACACTGCGTCAAAGTACGCCTGGTCGCGCTAACACAAACACGAGCAAGGGTACGACTTTATTGACAAACATCCCCCTAAATACGCATTTACGTATTCAGTATCTCGATTAGTTATTGATATTGAAGTCACTGTCTGGGGACTAATGGTCGGCGATCACGCGTATATCCGAGTTCCTTACAATTAGAAAATAGAGAGAAATACTGAGAAATATAATTGTATTTATGAAACAATAGAAGGAACTCGACGCTACATGTTATTCGCGTATTGTATAATGTAAACGTGATGTACATGGTATGCACGTGTTGTGCATGATATACATGTGTTATATTCTATATATATACGTGATAACTACAGAATGCACATGTGCATCAATGCACACTGCGATATGTAAGCAAAAGTATTCGATATGATGCGCACACAATCGTATTGGACTGTCGAACCAGAATGCAAATACGCAAGCGCCATGACATTATTTTAAAGTACAACGATAGTTTCCTTACTATTGCCTCAGTGCGTACGTACTCTGATGCTTTAAGCAGGTTAAACGGCGTTGTATCAAGACATGTTTTTTTACATACATTGTGTCAAAGTTGCGAGTCGAGACACCAACTGACGCGGACTCTAGAGTACTGTGCAGGTGCGCGTTTAGATTAATTACGTGTACGATGTAAATGGGGAAAGTCGGTTTGTACCTCAAGACGTCTTGACAACAAACTACATTTCTCCATTAAACAGACGAACTGGAAACATTCAGCTGAAAGGAGCACGTCTTCGACGGCCGACTCAAACCTCCACTGTCAGGTCCTCTACTACATGTGTTCCACTCCTTTTTGCAGAATCGTTTTACGAGTTCACAAACCGTGTCTTAAAGAACACCGCTCTGGTCGTTATTGTAAAGCTAATAACACATTCTTGTTTGTTTTTCCAACGGGTTGAATAATCCACTGGGAGGAAAGTGAGAACGTAAATAATAATTCGTACAAAGCGTGATGACCTATCCGTGCAAGTCATCCCTAGCACTTCTTGATAAGCAATCCTCCTAGGGGTAATATATTATCCCCGGGAAAATCGACGTAGAAGCGAAAAGAATCATTGTTTTTAGCTGAAAGTATCTTCTTCATGGGTAGGCCGTCATGGAAACGGCTCGTTAGCATGCTCCTGGTATGGGAAGCAATCGTGAATAGTTGACAGATGTAGAAAACGGCCCTATTATATGATATAGGCCTACAGTGTGCTGGTCCATCTGCAAACATGTATACACACAGCGAAACGGATTTTACATCGCGGTCAAGAGCACAAGTATACTTGTTTTAACCCACAGGTGGTTCGCAAATGGTCAAACTCCTGTGATGAACATGTCAGACGGACTAGCGTTACGGAGGGAGGGTAAGAGAACAGCAGTGCAACTGGGAGGAAGTATTCCTCGCAGACAGACCGAACATATCTAGCATGCCGGTGTCGGTACTGGATCGTATTTTATCCTTCATTTCATCTCAGTAAACATTTTCACGAAAGCGACATGTACATTTGTGCATGTTATGCGCCAGTGCTAACTACAGCCGCTTGGCTTGAACAAATGCGTGGAGAATTACTGGAATCTACTATTGGCAGGTTTATACCCGATGGCATGACAGTTTTCCGCAAATGTGGGTAACAGTAGTCTGAATATGTAATACTCTTGTCTGCGTTCATTATGTCACACACATACTTTTTGTCAACAGAAATTCTTACCTAACTTTATGTTTGGTGATTTTCATAAATCTTGTTCTTAATCACAGCCGTATTTTGTCCTCATGCTTTAAACAGTCTTCAAATGTGGCACCCTTCATGCTTATTTTGCTTACGCTAGAATGCATTATGATAACTAATATACTAATAGGCACATAAATGTGTAATTGATTACTAGTATACTATATTCAGAAATAATGTTTATTTTTGGAAGACAGATGTGTCTTCATATTATTATTATTATTATTATTATATATATATTTATAATTTATCGTTGCTCAATGAACAATAGTC